>JAVYIG010001699.1:0-306727 GCA_035222895.1 Strongylocentrotus droebachiensis | reverse complement strand
TGAACATTTCCTGGCTAGCTCTCTAATAAACTTAAGTTCTCGTTGCAAAAGGGGCTTTTACTAAACACTTGGTTCGTGGCGCGCTGAAAAAACACTCGGGTCGAGGCTCGCTAGGCCCTTTTTTTTTTAATGGTGTCTTCAAATCGGCCCTACACGCTGGAAAATCTTATTACAAATTAGCGACTGTTTTAATTTTTTTTTCAATGGGGGTGCGTGGGGATATTTACTTGAAAAAAGAAATTGGAATTTGCGATTGTTTTCTCTAAAGGTAAAGACCAGTTTCGGAAATGCCAGCCTCTCAACAAAAATGAAATGGAAGCTCTTATTACCAATCATGTGAAAGAATATGTTTTTAATAATATTCATAATTTGTAAACTGAATTGTATTAGTCTCTGGACTTTTTATTCAGTATGTTTTTATTTACAATAAACCAGAATTGAATTGAATTGAATACGTGATGATACAAATTTTGCCGGGAAACTGCGTACTAATTGATATATTTGGTAAATTATTATATTTATCCGGACCGGATAGATATCGCGCATGTGTCGCGTATTCCCATATACATTTTGTTTGTGCTTGTAACTTTACCAAGACTGGGCCAAATTTCTTATTATTTTGATGATTCTAGAACCTTGCAGTACACACCAATACTTATATGCTAGATGATCAACCTTTTCTGATCGATTCCACAACGTTTCTTTCACAATACAATCGCATGTCCAGAACTGGTCTTTACCTTTAATGATAGAAAAATAAGAAGACACGAATTAAGGCTGACATTAGGAAACGCAAAATACTAGGTGGATAAAGCGGATTCCAGAGAAAGTGTAATACTACAAGAGAATATGATAGGCCTATTAATAGGATGGAAACAAGGAAGAATGGAAAGAGTGAGAAATTAAGAACTAAAGAGAGGAATACAGAGTAAAACTATATAAAAAAAGAACTGAAAGAATTCGTTGGCCAGATTTAACAGTGATAGAAAGCAAAAGAGTGGAACAAATCAAGAATTACATGACGGAAAAAAGAGGAGGGAAATACAGGGATAGAATAAAATGTCGTAGGAATATTTTTAAAACACTCACATCTTAAAATGAAGCATATTGCTCCGGTTGTCTCATTTTCGCCAGCACAAACGTAGCTAGTTCGCCGTCTATAGAACGTATATAGCAGACGGCAATCGGTGGATCAGACGACACTTGATAGTAATTTTGTATGTGAGATTGCTTTGCTAAATATAAAATACAAGAACCTTTTCCATATCTTTCAACTATCATTGATATCTGATAATTAAGTTAAGTTAGTAAAAAAACCTACCAAACTACATAATACAATTAAATACTTGACTGAAAGTAGGGGAGTTTGATGTGGTGCACAATTGCACCCCTCTGTTAATAATCGAATAGTCCATGGTGTGTCATTCATGTTTTTGCTTACCTCCGCAAAATGTTTGCCTATACTATATGGAAAAATTACGATGGGGGTTGGCTGAAGTGGACATAATGAACCAAGCAGAACTGATCTATAATAATTCATGCTTCTTATCCTTCCTGTGCTTGACCTATAATCTTACAATCGCGTGGTAAATTGCGTCCAAAGTTCGACTTGTTACACATGCGTTATATATGCAATGGCGAGCTTGCCACCTATTTTGATCAAATAACGGTGGGTGAACTTTAAAAAGTCAATGGGACATGAGGGTTCCAATGAAAGAGCTTGTGTCAACGTACGTCGGGGTGGATGTGCTTTTCGTTTAAACAAAAAATGAATTTTTAACGATTTTGTGTGTGTAAAAGTCCATAGGCTGACATGTTTATATGCTGCTGGACTCTGACGATAGGGGGCGTTCTCAAATGAGAATAAACGGAGCTGTATGTGAGGAAGAAAATTACAAGCAATGGTGGAAATATAGAAAGAGAAGATGAATTGTGGGAAACAAAGAACAAATTATAGAAGAAAAGGAAAAAGAGAGAAATGCAGAAACAAGTATATTATAGGCCTAATGGAAAATATTGGTAGAATGCCCCAAAAGAATTAACAGTTTAATTACATAAAGATGGAGGAAGTTTATTTAAATAAAATTACATTGTAGGTCTAGAGGAAAAGAGGAATGAAGGGGGGAAAATGAAGGGAGAGAAAGAGTTAAAGATGTAGAAGAATGATAACAAAATGGAATTAGAAAAAATAAGATGAAAGGGGAAACCAAAAAAGAATATCATAATGATTACATGATGAAAAACAAAAATACAGAGGGAATGAAAGGACACAAATTAATAAAAACAGAGAAACTACGACAGAGGGCAGAAATACGATTAAGAAGTTATAGCAGAAGAGATTCAAGAAATGGATGGTAGAAGAATAATAACATAAAGATATACATGAATAAAGGATGATAGAAGAGGTGAAAGGAGTAGAAGAATGCGAGGGATGTGACGAGAGGATTGAAGAAAAATTAAAATGATAAACGATACGTAGACCCTTAAGAATCATTGATGTAAGGACGAAAGCAATAGAATAAAATAAAGAGTGTCGATAATTTCAAATCTCTTCTTCAATAAATTCCCCACCAATAAAGCCGATTTGAAGACACCATTACAATAAAATTGGCCCAGCGAGCCGTGACTCGAGTGTTTTCCAACGCGCTGCGACCCGAGTGGTTAGTAAAAGTCACAGAAAGGGTATCAATATTCAAGACTGATTTAATTTACGCAAGCATTACGGTTAATTAATGTCTTTACTGTCTTTATAATACAAACATAATGGTTTTAAAATCAAATCAAATGGATATATTGCGGAGCTACATGTTCAGTAATGTTAAAGGATCTATTGAGGATGCATGTCTTAAAATGCATATTTTACGTTTGTTGCTGAACTTGAAATTGATATTTGAATAGCTGAATAAGTTATACATTTGTTATCATATTGTAAAACTTTAGTTTTCGTTTCTTACAATAAATTGCTCACGTCATAGTGATCAAAATATGGGTAAGCTGAAGATAGTAAGAAGATTATTTGCACGAAGAAATTCTTGGACATTTTGTTTGTTTGTGTCATGAACTTAAAATATATTTCAAACTCATGATTATTACAATTTACGAACGCAATCTTTTAAATCTGGAATGTTTCAGTGGTGATTTCACCAAGAATTTATAAATGATAATGACTTCAATGTTCGTTGTTAAATGCAGGAGCGAAATGTATATGTTCTTTGTAACATTTGGAAATTGGTATGTCTTACCAAAACAGTCACAAATTTGTAGTTGTACCATCAATTCTTGTGAGATTCACATCGAGTTTAGGAGAAACTACTACAGCATAGCATAGAAAGTTTCACTGAGGATGGTTGTGTAATTTTGATACTTTGCTAATTAATAAATACTCGCATTTGTTTGGGTACACCCCGTATGACACTAAGGAACAGGAGAAAAAGGATGAGAACAAGATGCTAAGTTTAAAGAACAACGTGAGGTTGTTCACACATCTTTCATGAATGGAAATAGATAAACACAAGTAGTGAGGAGTAGGCCTATTTTTTCGCATACCATTGAAATATCAATAAACGACTGGTATTTTATCATAAACCAATATTTTCTGCAGGATATACAATTGACTTTTAATTCTTCTATTACACGGAGAATATAAATGTTGATGATTACTTGTGTTTGCTCTTTATCAAATTTTCAAAAATGTAGGGATCGGCGTGGCGAACCTCACCACAACCAAGCAAGGGGCCCTCGTGTAGTTCGTCCTGTAGGCTATAAAACATTAGAACAGCTCCTGTCAAAAGACCCCGACGACGCAGTACAAGAGTTAGGTTCTCTCAAGCAAGGTCTGGGCAAGCTTCTAGAAATGACGGATATACGCTATGACGTGATATCGCTATTGTTTCAGGTCTATCACCATGTCTGCCAGGCGCAGGTGTCCAATGAAACTATCAACATGCTGCTAGATATGCTCGGAAGGAACAACTTCATCAACAGACATCTCAACGGCCATCTTATTGAAATGAGGAAAGAGAAAAACCAGAACAAACTACGGGTCATGCCTAGATGCATTCAGGATATCGCAATTGTCCTGTCACAGCTACAGCAACGCCTTCCAAGGTACTTGACAGATGTTGAAGTTGCTGTGACACTCCTTGAAGATGCTGTCAGATACACAGAGAAGAGGAACATACTTGTGGATGAGACAATTCAAGAAGAGGTACGCCAACTTGTGAAATTTCATGAGACAATCCAACAGGAAAGAATGAAGAATCTACCTACGGTCATCGAACCCACTCCACCTCTTCCAGATAATTTTCGTGAGCACAGTGTGTTTCCAACCTCTAATGAACTTACAGATAATTCTCTTCGTCTTTACCTTCGAGCAAACATTACGAAGGGAAAGTATGAAAGTGTTGAACATTATCTTGACGTTCAATTTCGTCTTCTTCGAGAAGATTTTGTCCGCCCACTTAGAGAAGGCATTAGTGAGTATAAGATGGCAAAAGCTCGACCAGGGAAACGAGACAGACGCTTCCAAGACATCTGTCTATACTATGATGTAACATTAGACGAACCCCTGTACTCACAAAGTGGAGTGACGTTTAGGATTCACTTCGACGAGTCTAAACTCAAAGGCGTTCGATGGCAATCTTCGAAGCGACTGATCTATGGTTCACTCGTCATCTTGTCACCTGATGATTTCAAGACCCTCATCTTCGGCACAGTTGCAAACCGAAAGCCTGAGGATTTGGCTAAAGGCTTCATTGAAATCAAGCTCGAGAGGGACGAAGAAATTGCAGAGATCTTCACTGAAAAGACATTCATCATGGCAGAGTCTTCAGCACACTTCGAAGCTTACCGACATGTCCTGAGCCGCATACAACATGTCACTGAGCAGTCAATGCCCCTAACCGATTACATCATATCAGCATCAACAAATGTTCGTCCACCTGCCTACATCCGGAACAATCGCTCCGTTGAATATGACCTATCATCCATCGTCTCTAATGATGTTCCAAACGCAAAGCAAACCGCAATGCGTATGAAGACTGTTATGATTCTCGATGATCGCGAATGGACAAGATTAGGGAACACTGGTCTTGACGAGTCCCAGCTTCGAGCCGTGCAAGCAGCACTTACTCAAGAGATGACGATTATTCAAGGCCCACCTGGCACTGGAAAAACGTACATCGGGTTGAAGATAGTTCACACTCTTCTCGAAAACAAGCGCATTTGGAAAGAAGCTCAAGTTCTAGGACTGGACGGACCCACATGCCGTGCAAACAAACCAATCCTACTCGTCTGCTATACAAACCATGCTTTAGATCAGTTTCTGGAAGGAGTTGCAACTTATAACAGTGAAGATATCGTGAGAGTTGGTGGCCGAAGTTCTAGCGAAAGTCTGAAGCGGTTTAACCTCAATTCACTCAGGAGCTCAAAGCTTCTAGTAGAGACACCTCGCCACGTGCGACGTAGAATTTGGGAAGTTCGTGGCGAAATCGAAAGTTTTGGGAGAAGATTCAAAGGCCTACAAAACAAGATTAACCATACGAGGAAGGGACTACTTCATGAAAGAATACTCATGGAGCACATGACTGACGCACAAGAAAGAAGCCTCAACAAAGGAAATATCTTTACAGTAGGTGGCCCGTCCCTTCTCGTCCGTTGGCTCCTTGGTGACATTCAGATCAAATTTCCACCTGATGAGCTTGATGTTCCTGAAGATAACGGACCACAAAATGAAGACGTACATGACGATGGAGAAGAAGAGCTCGATATCTTAGAGGAGGCTGATCTTCTTGAAGAGATGAGACACCTGGACGTTGACGACCAACGAAGCACAATATTCACCGGCGATGCAAATGCCAACTTCGATGACACTTTGGCTTTCCGACTTAACGATCTTGACAACTTGGAAGCGGGAGGGTGGCAACAAGACCGAGGGCAGCTCAAAAAAAGGAAACACAACTTGGAGAGAAAGCTCAGGAGTAATGAAAGAATGTCCGACCAAGAAGCAAACGCCGTTAGGGATGTTTGGGGTCTTGAAGAAGGGAAGCGATGGAGATTATACCGATATTGGGCTCATTTACATCGCCATGAATCTTATCTTCAGCTCGTGGATATGCAAAGGCAATTCGCAAAAGTTTGTCAGGAGCTACGAGAGGCACGCAGTCAAGAAGATTATGAGATCCTCAAAAATGCCTCAGTCGTTGGAATGACAACAACTGGAGCTGCCAAGTTCCATATGCTTCTTCAGAGAATCCAGCCGAGAATTATGGTGGTCGAGGAAGCTGCAGAGGTCCTAGAAGCCCATATTGTGACTGCATTGACTGAGTCATGTCAACATCTGATATTGATCGGAGATCACCAACAACTTCGCCCAAGTCCTACGGTCTTCAAATTAGCTACGCAGTATAACCTGGACATATCTCTGTTTGAACGTATGATCAACAATGATGTACCTTACCAGCGACTGGTTCTACAACATAGGATGAGGCCTGAAATTTCACTACTCATGAGAATGGAAAGATGGTACCCATCTCTCAAAGATGACGACGCTGTGAAGAGGTTCGACGATATCCACGGGGTTATGAAGAACATCTTCTTCCTTCATCATGAAATGGAAGAAGATTCTGCGGATGAAATGAAGAGTCACTCCAACATTCACGAGGCCAAGTTCCTGGTAGGACTTTGTAGGTACTTCTTGCAGCAGGGCTACCTTCCAGAGCAGATCACCATCTTGACAACCTATTCCGGTCAACTCTGTGCCTTCAAGAGGATGATGAAAAAGATTGACTTTGAAGGTGTCCGAGTTGCTACAGTTGACAACTTCCAGGGAGAGGAAAACGACATAATTCTACTCTCTCTCGTTCGCAGCAACAAGGAGGGAAGTGCTGGTTTCTTGAAGATCGACAATAGAATCTGCGTAGCCCTCTCGAGAGCAAGAAAGGGTCTCTACTGCATCGGAAATTTCAAACTCCTCGCACAACAAAACCCAAGTGGGCCAAGCTTGTGGAGGGAAATCGTGAAGGACGCTGAAATATATGGCACCATTGGAAAATCCCTTGTACTCCAGTGCAGAAATCACACTTGGACACAAAATGAGGTTTCAAGTGAAGCGGATTTCTCAAAAGTCCCAGAAGGCGGTTGTTCCGTACCATGTGAGGCACGTCTTACGTGTGGTCACGTTTGCCGAATGCCATGCCACCCCACCGACATGAAACATGAAAACTACAAGTGCCGTCAAAAGTGTACGCAGACAATTTGCCCCTTAGGTCATCTATGCATGAAACAGTGCTACCAACCTTGCGACACGCAATGCAAAAACCCTGTCGACAAGACACTGTCTTGTGGTCACGTCCAGAAAGTGCCTTGCTACAACAGCAGCTCAGAAGTAATTTGCGAATCTCCTAGCAGTAGGAGACTGGATTGCGGGCATCAATGCAATAAGCCGTGTGGAATGAGCTGCACAACTGCCTGTGACGAAATGATTCGTCGATCTGACTTTACTTGTGGCCATAATGTCCTCGCCAAATGCTCTGCTGGTCCTGAGTCCTGCTCGAAACCATGTACCGGTAATACGATTTTGAGTTGTGAACATCCATGCAAGGGTTCATGCGGCAAGTGCTACCGAGGACGTCTTCATGCATTCTGCCGAGAAAGATGTGATCGTACACTCGTTTGTGGTCACCCATGCCGGTCGACATGTGCTGCGGATTGTCCACCGTGCTCAAGGAAGTGCGAAAACAGATGTCAACATAGCAAATGCAAGAAAAATTGTGGAGAACCTTGTGTCCCGTGCGCAGAAAGGTGCATATGGCGATGTCAACATTTTCGTTGTGGGGCACATTGTGGAAAACCATGCGACAGACGTGCGTGTAATGACACTTGTACACTCCTGCTGAAGTGTGGCCACCCTTGCATCGGACTCTGTGGCGAACCGTGCCCCCAAAAAGTGCAGAATCTGTGATAAGGAGGAAGTAACTAGGATTCTCTTTGGTGGCGAAGACGACAATGATACTCGGTGAGATTTAATCTTTCTTTCTTGCAAATGCATGAAGTAGAAAGAATATAAGGAGGTTGGGTCATCAATATGTCATAAGTCTTTAGATTTATGTTCATCTATAGAAGAAAAGTGAAAACATCTAGTAACAAAGTTTTAGTAGCGAAAGAAAGAACATAAAATGCTAATTGGAAGAATGAGATGCAAATGCTTGACAGTGTCGATAAGCATTACAAAAAAAGAAGATTTAGACAAAGGTATGATAATAACCAATGACGATATAATATACAAATCGTACCTTTACTTTATAATTATTTGTGGATTTTTTGTTTAGATTTCAAAGATTTAACAATAATATTTTTTCTTAAGTCTTGACAAATGAATGGAAATACATCAGTCACGCAAATAAGACGGTACGTCCATATCATCTCTACTGTTTCAGGTTTGTGGAGTTAGAGGACTGTAAGCACGTGATTAAAGCAGATGCCCCGGACCAATGGATGAAGACGGAGATTGGGAGCAAGGACAAATCAGGGGCGGTCTCCATCAAGGTAGCCAAAAATTGTTTGTCGTTAAATTTTGTTTTACAGTTTTGCTTTTTTGATAAAAGGAAATTTGTGACGACTTTTCATTTCTGTTTCGACACATTTTTAGAATAATTACAGGTTGTCTACTAATTCTAGGATATTTCACGTGATCTAATCTATCATTTTCCAATGCTCCAATAAGAAAAAATAAAGAGTTTTAAGTAGTTGAAAGTAGTCTGAAGATGACAATGTCAATATAGATTCATTTTTCTAAACGTAAGTACATGCTACATTTAAGAGGAATCGAAAGGCAATGCTTCATCAAACTAAGCCATTTCAGAACTGTGTTTGTTTCATTTGACAGCTGAAAGAGTGTCCATGGTGCAAAACACCGATCAGACGCAATCTGCGATACGGAAACATCGTCAAACAAGCACTGGATGACATCAATGCCGTTAAAAGAAAAATCTTCGGCAACGAAAGCACAATCCACTATCTCCGTCGGAACCTACAAGAAAAACTTCGAGAAGTTGAGATCATGGATATGTTCGACATCGCAAGCGATGAGAAACTGTTCCCTCAAACGATGGATGCCCGCCGCTTCTACAACATGGTCAGTTCGACGTCTGCGTTGAGCCATGGACAAATCACCGCTTTGAGAAACAGAGTCTGCTTTCTGGAGGAAAGGAGAGACCTGGCTAAAGCATTGCAATCGCTGCGATCTTCATCCCTGAATCAGCAGTACGTGAAGCAGATGAAGAGTGAGATAGGTGTCCTGCAGACTTGGTTGTGCCAGGAGCCCATCAACAGGATTTCCCAGCAGCAGACTGATGACGCCAACAGGGAAGCAAAGAGGCTCCACCTAGCCCTGAATCTCTTTCGGACCCTGGTCGAGAAACCAGTTGCTCGTGACAAAGCCAGCCAAGAGGTCAAGGCCGCCGAGCTCCAACTCTTTGACGGGAAGGCTATGCATGCCCAGGGAGCAGATGAAGTCAAAAGTCTACTCAAGAAGATCGTTTCCAAGTCCGGTGGGTTGGGAATTAGCGAGAAAGAGAGGAAGGATATAGTCGCCGCCATAGGTCTGACCCAAGGTCATTGGCATAAATGTCCTAGGGGGCATGTCTACGCCATTGGGGAATGTAGTGGGGCCATTCAGATGGTCAGTTGCCCTGAGTGTGGTCTAGAAGTTGGGGACACATATTACCGTCTGACAGAGGGGAATATGGCTGATTCAGAAATGGACGGGGCGCGACATTCAGCATGGTAAGAGGAAGCTAATAATACGGGGAATTTTGACCAGAATAATTTACATTATAATTAAAAGTCTTAAGCTGTACAATATTTCATGTATCGTAGATAGATTTCCCCCTTCTTTCTCCGATATCCCTCTTATTCAGTTTGAATATATAAGATGTTCGGCATTTCAATACCAGTTGTCGACAGGTATACCGTCGAACATTATATGAAGTAGAAGCCAACTACACCTTCTTTGTCGTGCTGATGTAAAGAAAAAAACTACAATATGAATTTAGTTATTTGAAATGTTTTTTTGTGTGTGATTTCGTCCGCGATTATTCTAATCAAGAATCCAGAATACAGTAACTGTTCAAAGTAACAAACTTAGCAATTGTTGCTTTAAAGTACAAAACAATGAAGCATTAAAATGTATATATATCATACGGGACTTTTTAGTAAATGTATCGATAGGATTGCTATTTGAATCATTATTCTTATGATATTTCTACCCGTGTACTATACCGCTTCACATTTTAAGTAAAGTACATATATATACTTTATATTAAACGACTCTCTGTGATGTGTTGAATGAATAGTAAATAATTAAAAATTGACCAATGGCAACCTGTATATGGCGATATTAAATAGCATGTTTCTCATATGCCCTTTCCTCATTTATATTATTAAAAAAATATTTTTGTTGTTGTTGATATAACCCTTTCAAATATTGATGATACCAGAAAGAACTATTAGCCGAATGTCATATCAAGATATTTTCATTTGTAATACAAATAATTGGACAAATGTTCAAAGTCAAACGGGACACATAACATGGAATCACCTTATAGTTCATTGAACTATAAAATAACAAGACAAGAATTAAAAAAAGAACATTGAACTGATGGTATTTGCACGGTCAATATAGACATTCGTCATCCTCACGTCACATCCATTTTATTAAACTTATTACATGTTACAACACTTGTTATAAGCTACTGGAATCGTTGCATTTGATTGGCTATGAGCATGTCCTTCTTTTGCTATTTTGATCGTATATTGTATTATGGTACCTTTCGTATGAAAACAAATGTATAATTAACATTTGATATGACACTCATTCGTTGTATGTTATAAGAGCAGAATACCACCCATATTGTGGGGAAAAAATTGAAAAATTGAAGAAAACAAAAACTATTTTGATCCATCACTTAATCTATATCTTAACAATATTATGGTATGGTAAAAGCGGGATGTTGTACTAATAACTGATACTGAGGGTGAACTTTGAGATAATCGTTCTTCTTGCTGCCAATAGGACCTTGGCGGGGGGGGGGGGGGGTGGGGGGTTGGGATTGGTTCAAATATAAAATACTGCTTGCGTTAACTATAAGTGCATTACATATATTTAACGAGTAAATACAAAAATGTATATTATCTGATTATCAGTTAGTAAACTGAAACTATTGTACGCGTGATATATCTTCTTAACGATATGAACAAATGAAGAGCTTGATTCCAAAAGGAGCTAAATCCATATTTTATCAAAATGGAGTTATTTGTCTTAAAATAATGATTTCCTTCATGGGGACAAAATGCACTATATCAACTTCGAAAATTTTACCAGGAAGTATGAACAAAATTAAGTACAATATCATGTTTCATTCCAAAAGGAGCTAAATCCAAATCGGTTTCATTCCAAAAGGAGCTAAATCCACTTTGAGTAAATCACCTTTTTTGTCCTCCACTTTCCCTTTAACAATGTACCTTCATGTTGTTATATACGTTAAAGGTGTCGCCCTGGACCAATAATATATGATAAGAAAAAAAATCTACTATTTATTTCTAATTTTTACTAAATTATTAGATTTTGTGGATTTAGCTCCTTTTGGAATGAAACATGGATTTAACTCCTTTTGGAATGAAACGGATTTAGCTCCTTTTGGAATGAAAATGTGATATGTTGTCTACTTTCTTTTCAAAAGGTTTTTTTAGTTGTGAATTCATTATTATTATTTAAAAGGAAAGGTTTGCTACTAAATTTTAATAAATTTCAGTGACTTTATTGAGAAAATATGAAATTTTCCAGGTACAATATCATGTTTCATTCCAAAAGGAGCTAAATCCACGAAAACAAAAATTCTAAAAATTTAGTAAAAATCAGAAAAAAATGGTAGATTTGTTCTTATCATATATTATTGGTCAAGGGTGACACCTTTAAAATATATAACAACATTAAGGTCCATGGCTAAAGGGAAAATGGAGTAATTAAAAAAGTCGATTTACTCAGAAGTACCCAAAGTGGATTTAGCTCCTTTTGGAATGAAACTCTTCAAATACCGATATTCTGCTATAATTTCGGTTACCATAGCCGCTATATATTATCGTACTCCTATTAAAGATCAGGATGTAATATATTTCACATCTGAATACAAGTGTTTGCAAATGATTATGAAAAAGATAAGTTATTTTTGCCAACTGCTAGATAAAATAAGAAATCACTTATGAGGCTCGTCACAGTGTTTCCGTTATCATAATATAAACGATTTTACCTCTCACTTATCAAATTTTTCAGTAATTTCAAAACCGATTTGTAGTCGGTGTAGAGTTTATTGTAGTTATTGTATTAGTCTTAAATCCTGAGGTCATCGTTCATGTACATGCAAAGATGTGTAATCTATCTCATTGCATCGCTTGAATGGATATGAAAACTGTGAACGGGAAAAAGCTTGGTTGACTTTGAAATTTAAACAAGAATACGTTATATTGTATATCTGAATTAAAGTTGGAAATCAAAGATTAACAAAATTCATTGCACAGTGATCGAGTATGTTCCATTTTAATTACTCAAAAGGTATATTACACAGTTGCGTTTCATCAATTAATAATTTAAAAATTATTACCGTTTTTGTGTCATTATTATTATAATTTTTGCTTTTGATAAATCAATATTATATATTCATGTATTATTTTCCTTAATGATAGTCACAGGAAGGCAACACAATAAAAAGAGGGAGAGATATAGAGATGAAGATGCATTGGAACCATTTTTAGAAACGCATACAACGTTGCCTATAAATTTGAAAGATTTTGCTTTACCTCCTTTCATTAAAAATATTTGTGACGTTTTTCTTGATGAAGTTTATATCTGCTTAGATTCATTGATCAATCTCTGAGATCTTTACAACTTTGAGAATATTTAAACTTTATCTTCATCTATAAGTAATGAATCATATTTTCAGAATTATTTCATTAAAAAAGAGATCAAGAAAGAGTATTCCAACTTCATGGGCAACAGTGTACAGGTGTTTATTTTTTCTATGTCATTGACAAACAGTGACAGGCAAAATATGTGTAAGTCTGTTCAAGTGTGAATCTAGGAATTTTATATGAGTGTGTGTGCGTGTGTGAGAGATAAAGAAAAGATGTGTGTTTATGAGAGAGAGAGAGAGAAAGAGAAGACGCGTGCGTGTGTATGTGAAAGAGAGAGAAGAGGTTTGTATGTGTTGGTGAGAGAAATGGAGAGAGAAGAGGTGTGTATGTATGAGAGAGAGAGAGAGAGCGAGAGAGAGAGAGAGAGATATGGTGTACGTGTGTGTGTGTGCGTGCGTGTATGTGTGTGTGGTATTACAATGAGCTTTATTGCAAGGTACTTTCCATAAACCTTTGTAAACATAGCATTACAAATTCAAATGCAAGGCCACGTCTGAATTGAAAGGGTTCTCGGAATGGCGGTAATGGTGTCGGAAACGCCCTTTCTCTCTAGGGTATGCAATTATGATTGGTGAGTGGGCCTGTCCGTTCATCATTTGTAACTCATGATTATGCAAAGTATATAACTTGGTATAATGATATAAAATGGCAGCAGGATTGTATTACAATCCTAGGCACGCCTTAAGTGAGAAGAGACATTTTCTTCACGAGGTACTTATACAGTATAGCGATTAGTTCATTATTTTCAAACACAGTCTATGTAAATTCAAATAGGTGGGTAGATGATTGGATGCTCTTTTGAACGTCCGCTTTCTTTCACGATGTATATTGCAACGCCTTTATACAATGCCATAGTATCTGGGAAACGACGGCTTTTTTAATATTACAATGAGCTTTATTTCGATAACGCAATCTATGTAAATTCACATATCTTAGTAAATGACTGATACATAACTTTTTCTGTAAAGTGAAAACAATTCGAGTATCTGGATAATGGTCCAATCTGTTCACCCAGCCAAAACTATTTTTTTTAAAGCCAGGTGGTGGTGTGATGTTTTGAGAGGGAGGAACGTGTTGGGATCCGGTATGTATGCTTGCCTATCATTATGTCGGGCTGACGTTTGGTGTTCTTTCGAGTTGTCGGGAACGCCCTTTAGGAGTTTTTTTTAGAGAGTGCATACAAAATGATCAGGTGCGTGAGCCGGTCTATTCATTCATGGGTGAATCATATTATGCAAATTATAGAACTTGGTAAATGATAGCATGATGGGTTCGGTTTGCACGAACAGTTTATTGGGATGCCGAACTGGTGTCGTTTGGGGGAATTTGGTTTATTGGGATCGTGTTTTTATTTTTTAATTAGAAGGTGCGTATTGTGATTAGGTACGCGGGCCTGTCAGTAATGCATTTTAGGAAAATCATTTAACTTAGTTATGACGAGCGGGTTCAGTAATACAATCCAAGGCATTTGTTAAGGGATAAAAGCTCTTTGTAATATATATATATATATATATATATACATATTTTTTTAAAAATTAGATTACGGTTTTATAACAATACAACGTATTTATGTTTGGAATTGAGATGAGGAGTTCTGTCATTGGTCTGGTTAAATTGACAGGGAAAGGGGGAGGTTCTTGCTCTCGGATGTTTACGTATACCGAAGAGCAGATTTGGGTTGTTTTGTGTGGGGGTGTTGTGTGTGTAGTGAATATGCTTGTGTGTATGAATGCGTTGGGTTGTGTGGTACGGAGTGGATTCTGCTTACATTTAAAAAAAATATAATTCGACGATAAGTATGCATGTATGTTTGGCTGCAGATAGTTTTTTTATATACATTTGCTCACGGTGGAAATAGATTATGTAGAAGTTTCTTTGGAGTTTATCGATGTAAGGTTTTGAATACAATTACACATAAAATAACATGGCAGTGAAATTATCTTTCATGACATTAAATGTTAGAGGAATAAGAGATAGGCAAAATGATTATGATTTTATGGATAAAGAATTAAAAGAAATATTTGTTAGACCAAAAATTACTATACTAATTAGAAAGTAACGAGAATTTCAATTTAAATTATTGCATGGAGCCATATACACTAATGAGCATCTTCATAGATTTGGTTTTGTAGGTGATAATTTATGTTCGTTTTGTAAGCAGGAAATAGAAACATACAGACATTTATTTTTTTATCTTGCGGGAGCGTTCAAAGGATATGGCAGGCTTTAATACAACTTTTTGAGTTAGATGAAATTAAAGATTTAGAATGGCAAGATATATTTGTTGGGTTGGTAGGTAGTTCATATAGAATAAAAATGTGTAATACTATAATTTTCATGGTGAAGTATGTTACATTTATGTCAAGATCGGGGGGGGGGGGGGGGGGCGAGTACCAACTTTAGAAAAGATGAAACAAAAAAAATTAAGTATAGGGATGAGGAAAAGAAACTAGCAATTAAAATGCAAAAGCTGGGATCACATTTCTTAAAGTGGGAGCAGCTTATTAAAGATTAATTAAGATTGTTTTTTCTTCTCCACCGTGAGCCTGTTAAAAGGGTAACTCTATTTTGAGGCCTGGATAACTTATTTAGTATATTTTTCTTGAGTTGAGAATGTTAGCAGACATCCACTGAGTGAGTAGTGTGTGTGTGTGTGTGTGTGGGGGGGGGGGGGTGGGTGGGTGAGTATGTTTGTGTGATGGAGGGGGGCAGGGAGGGGGCAGGATTGTTCCAGTAAAATTACCTCCAGATTTGTTTAAGTTTTTTTTTTGGATATAAGTGAATAACATTTACAATTGACATATTATGTTTAGGTTACTTATACGTTTACCTTGTTGCTAAGTTATATATATACTGCAAATAAGTTTGTGTTTAATTATGTTTATGTAAAAGCATCAATATTGAACACGTTTATTTTATTCAATTGTATGTTATGGTTTGTATTGCACATTTGGAGAAATAACACAAAATTGTTAAAAATAAAAAAGTGAGGAGTCAGATGATAAAATTTGTAGTTATTTGAGTTCGGTTGATTTTGAAAGAGCAATCGATTCCGTATCTCATACTTTACTCGTTAGAGTCTTAGAAATGTTTGGGTTCGGTCCCTCATTTTGTTTGTGGGTAAAAACTTTTTAAAAGAATATAAGTAGTTGTGTCATGAATGAAGTTTTGCTACTGGTTATTTTGATATCAAGCGAGGTTTTAAGGCAAGGAGATCCACTGTCGCCCTATTTATTTATTCTCGCTATTGAAATATTGGCAACATTAGTGAGGAGTGATGAGTTTATTAAGGCGTTAATATTGGAGGAATTGAAGTCAAGCAAGTTTTATATCAAGATGATATGACAATATTTGTTAAAAATAAAGAATCTGTAGAAAGAATAAAAGAAGATGTTTATGATATTTAAGAAAATAAGTGGTTTACGGATTAATCTGAACAAAACTAACATCATGAAACTGGGGAAAAAACAGAAACAAATCAGAAAAAATGCAATTCGGGAATTCGGTTAAAGAAATTAAGACTTTGGGAGTGTATTTTGCGTCAGACGTCAGAATACGAGAGGAATATAATTATAAGGACATTTTAAGCAAGATTGAAAGACTTCTCGGATGGTGAAAACAAAGGGACCTCAAAGTGTTTGGAAAAAAATATTTATCAAAAACATATGCATGATGTAAATTAAGCGGAATACAGAAATTATGTTTTGAATTTATTTGGAATGGGAAAGATCGAATTAAGAGATTAAATATTGTACCAAGGTTATAAATTAAGGGGGGTTACGAATGACTAATTTTGACTCGTTTGTAAAAAGCCAACGTGTACAAAATGTATTTGTTTTGAAGATTAACGATGGACGAGGATTTTTTCAGATTTGTTTTCAAATGAGGTATAAAGGAAGAAATTTAGTAGGCCTAGGGAGGTTACTCTTGTTAACAGACTAATATAAATTCAATATAAACTGCTTCATAGAGCAATAAATACTAAAGAACACTTATTATGATTCGGCTCTGTTGAAGATAAATTTTCAGATTTTTGTAAACAAAAGATTGAAATATATTTACACTTGTGACTGGGAGTTTGTACATGTTCAAAGGTTAAGGCAGAATGTAATAGCTAAGTTTAAGCTAAGGGAATTAAGGTCTGTCGGCTGGATGGATATTCATTTAGGGGTGTCCGGTAATTCCCCACGAATACAATTATTTTTTAATAGATGAAGGGGAAAGTCCGCAATATTGTCTTTGAGTAATTTTCAAAAAGAAATGTTAGAATTCAGGGAAAAAGAAAATAATACTGCAGGGCGGGTAGATAATTAGCCTTACATTTACAGAAGTGGGAGCAAGTGAAGTTTTCATGAAATTTTAACACTGGGTTATTGTAGCCTCGTTTTATTTATTTATTCATTAAAAAAAAAAAAAGATCATTTCTATTATTCTGTCACTCCAATTTGTTGGTATTCTGAGGAGGCTAGGAACAGTGTGTGGTATACACACTGTGGTATGTGTGGAAGTGTGGTCGGGTGGTGTGTGTGTTTTGTGTGTCGCATGGTGGGGTGGGGGTAGTAGTGTGTAGATTAGGGTGTTGAGAGTATGTTGAACGGGAGGGGGGATGGGATAATAGACACAAACATTCTCACAAGTTTACTTTAATATTCTTGATTATATATAAGAAAATGTACTTTAATTCCTTTTTATTAATGCAATTTACGTTTAATCCAATATATATTCATGTACAATGATGATGAGGATGATAATAATGGTGATGTAGAATTGTAGATGATAAGCAATCATAATGATAATCATGACAATCATGGTGATGATGATAATATTTGCGCAGGTTTAGCTAGCTCATGAATACTAATGACAAAATCTTGGAGCAACTATAGTGTCGGATTACCATATACTCTATTTCTCAAACAAAACCCTTGCGTGGCTCGCCTTTTTAGCAAATTGAACGTCCCAGTAAATAGTATGTTGATAAAAATGGCCCAAATGGTTGGAAATAGTTATCCAAAGATTCGTACAGTTTGAATGAATTAATTTGACTTCTCAGAGAAGGGTGTTCCTGAATATTCACTGTTTAGTGTACTACTACTAGGTCGAGCGTACCTGCACTGATTTGACAAGCTTTTTCCATTCAGTTCCATTCTCCATGATCTTTGGGAGCTCCTGTCTTGGTAGACAGGTGTCTATTTCTAACTAGTCAATGTAAGTCATTGATGGGCGCCCTCTGGTGCGTTTGCCCCTTGAGGGCTCCCAGAAGAGCATTTGTGAAATGATTTCACTCTTGCTCCTCCAGCAGTGCCTACTGAAACGGAGGCGACGGTCTCTCAGTCTGGCTGATATCGGTGTAATGTCCCTATACAGTTCAATATTGGTCATATGGTCACTCCAATTGACATTTAGTGCTGCTCTCAAGAGTCTTGTACAGCAACCATCCAGTTGTTTTACCAGGCTACTCGTCAATGTCCAGGCTTCTGATCCATAGAGCAGTACAGTTTCCACTGAAGCCCTAAAGAAACGGACTCTCAGTTTTCTACCGAGGTTTGATTTCTAAATGGCTGTCAGCTTGTTCAAAGCCGTCCAGGCTTTCGCCTTTCGGATATTCAGGTCTTGTTTTGACTGATCAACCCACGAGCCAAGGTACTGAAAGTTTTGGACCTGCTTCAGCTTTGTCCTGTCAGCAGTACCGATCTCGCCTTCACGAAGGTTGTACATCATGAATTCTGTCTTAGTACTGTTTATTTGTAGACCGACTTGGCTTGCTGCAGACTCTACTTGTTCTAGGAGCTTCTGTGCCTTTTCCAGATTGTCTGAGATTAGTGCAATATCATCAGCAAAGTCGGTATCTGTGATCATTTCAGCAGGATATCTGCTACTTTTCCTCTCCTGTAGGGTGAAGCCTAGATCCTCGAACCCTTCAGTAGCCATTCTTAGAGCATAATCCAATGTAATGATGATGGTTGGGGCGGGGGGGGGGGGGTAGGGCTAACTTCATTTTCAATTACGTTCAGTTAATATGTTCATTTCCATGTAAATACAAATTTCATAATAGTTAATACTATGCAGAATGTATACAAATCTGTATTGCATTTGAAATAAAGAAATATCAATAAAGTAATACCTTTGAAAACGGAAAAGTAGAATAAGTACACTTTTAAGAACAAAGAGGAATTGGGGTGACAGAAAATTTATTACATCATTCATAATATATAAATCATGTTTGGCCTATTAAACTGATCTTTACAGGCCGCTATCATTTCTTTTTAAATTACGGCCCTTCATACACTGCGGAGGTGTTGTGGTATAGCGGTTCATTCACTCGACTCTCAGTCCTAGGTTTCGAATCCCAGCCCAGCACTAACGTCCTTTGGAAAGATATTATCCATAATCCGTCGCTGTTTTCACGAAGTGACGGTAGTGAAAAAAAATTGCATTCACTTTGCGTGATGATTTTTCTCACTACCGTCACTTCGTGAAAACAGGGACGGGGTAAATGGGTACAATTGTTTATAATTTATGTTCCCCTTTCTTTTTATTCTTCTTTTTAATGTTGTTATTATCATTTGTATAATTCATGTTTGATCAATTGCTCTGAATGTAAGTAAATTTAAAAAGACCAAGCTAATTTTTAATAATAAAATGACATGATATTATGTGAAATTATAATTGCGAACAGCATTCATGCTTTATCCTATTTCGTGACTATTGACACGCATACCCTGGGAATTTTTGAGAAGTGGAGTTTCCCAGGTCTAATAATAAACCGTGGCTTTGATACGCTAGACACGGCGCAGATTAGACAGATGGTTTTATTCCCATTGTCATATCACACCACTTCGTAGATTCACGTCTCTTTATATATCCAACAGTACGTATAACTCACTGACTCTGAATGGTAGGCTCCGAATATATGTAATACCACATAATATTCGTTTGACCGAAAAAGCCGTTAAATAGAGCGGGTTACATCGGTTTTCAGTTATCGCTTTTACTGTGAATCACGGCGTTACGGAAATAATTCCACCTGATGCCAGTGTAGAAACAGAAGGGAAGAAACTCCTGAAGTCATCAGAGTATTGGTGATCTGTGAGTTTGATTGTTGTTTGTAATCATTTTCTCTAAGGATTATGACCGGTTTGGAAAATGAACAAAACAGATTTTAATCAGTAATCAGTTATATTCTCGAATATAAGTTATAACTGAAGGAATAGAAAGAAGAAAACAAAGAGCACTGGAACGAAATATACGGGGTAATACTATTATTGCAGTACTGATGAGGTTACCCTAGGTAAACAAGAACTGTTATCATTATCATTATTATTATTTTTATCATATGAAAATGATATATTACGTAACCCGAACATGATAATAGGCACTACAACAGGGCTTTGCCCGAAAGAATTTTTATTTTTTCAAAGTCTAAACTTGCTTTCAAGTTATAGTATTTATGATAACGTTACCATTCTCTGACTATATACATCTAACAATTCAAGTTTTTCTTTACAAATTTGAATTCGGAAATTCACTCTTTCACTACAATTGAATTAAACATTGGCCTTTACGTTCTTATTCAAGATGGAGCAATATGGCACACTAGTATGTCATCAAATATCAAACTAGAAATGCAATCGTGTCACAACGATGTGCGTGCAATGACGCCATGTTTCTACGTGTCAAACGAAGGAGCTACTCTCGGACTGTTACTATCCAGAGCAATATGTAAGAAGTCTGTAGCTTCTGTGATAGTGGAGATAGTCAGGGCGAAAGAAAGGTCATCAAAACGGCCCGAAACAGAAAAAATGGTGCCTGGACGGTCACGCATGAGGGTTTCCGGAGAACGAAGAATCTAGTGACCTTGAAGGAATGCTAGAGACTACGCCTACAAATTTTGAAGGGAGTTGGAGTAGAGGAAGGGATCTAGAAAGGGCTCGCAAGCACTGCGTGCAAAACCAATAGGACTTGGTGCATGGTGAACATGTTGCGACGCGTGCTTTGGCACGGACGGCCGCCCATACTAACACAACCAAATAACAGTCTTAAAAAATGACGTCATGGCCGAAACGTGTTATAATAGGGCGGAAACTCGGCGGAATTTGTATAGTGACCCTTGTTCAAATGCGATTTACTCACAATTTTCTGCGTGAACATATACCATACTTGGTATCATTCGAAAGGGCACTTCAGTGCGGTCAGTTTGAAACCATTGTCATCTGCGCAAAACGTACTGCACTCATCAAACGCGCTAGTACGTAAAGCATAGTAAATTCATCATTTTGGGCGATAACTTGGCGAAGAGGGCATTACAATTTACTAAACTTAGCAGACAGTTGCAGGGTCACGTATATGGATACATGTGTCTGCCAAGTTTCTTTGATGTAGGTATAAAGATCGCCGGTTTAGAGCAAGTTGAAGTTATTTCTCAATTTTCGTGAAAATGGCGAATTTGGAGGGCAATTTTCTCAAATTTGGTCAGTGATAGGGTATATAATTTTGTATATGGCTGGAAAGGGCATATCTTCAAGTATCTAAATCCAAAAAAGGGTACGGGTTTGCCAAGCCATTATGGAGATACGGCCACAGAGAGAAAGCCAATTCCCAGAACTTTAGAGGGCGCTATTTATGTTTTGCAAAGCCATTGGAGCGTGAAATTTGGCATGGCTATGTGCAAATATAAGATAAAGATACTGTGAGATTTAAATACCAAACGGAATTTATATGAGAAAGTTATGGCAGTTTTAGTTTATTTAGGGGTCAATTTTTCAAGACTTTGAGAGATTTTTGACGGAGTCGGTTTCAGATTTGAATTTTGAGTACGAAGATGGCATTTTGAAGGGCGGGTTATGCGTCGCAGATTAAAGAACATCTCTTAGACTATCTAGAGGAATTTGTTAGAAGGTTGTAGGATCTAGGATAGTGGAGATAGGAAGGAAGAAAGAAAGGCCTTAAAATGGACCAGAAACGGACAAAATGGCGCCTGGATGGTTATGCATGAGTGATTTCGAAAATCGAAGAATGTAGTGACCTTGATGAGATGTTAGAGACTATGCCTATGAAATTTGAAAGGAAAAGGACATGAGGAAAGCACCTAACTAGGAATCACAAACACTACGTGCAAAACGAATGCGATTTCCTGACGATAAGGATAAGGAAAACAAGGATAAGTATATTAATGGGGCAGAATGTGAACGAAAACAAGGCAATGACGAAGGTCGTCATTGCAAATACATAAATAGGAAACGAAATGCATGCATTCGTACATAGCTGAGATACGTATGGGGTGCATAAGATAGAAAGGGAGGATGGGAGATATAAAGAGCACCGTGCGAACGTCATATTACTGGTTCCAAAAAAGAGGGCCCTCGCATGATGTTCACTGCGACATCATTCAAGCAACGGGCTGGAGCAGGGCAAATTTAATGTTTGGCGCTGGTGTGAACACCACGCCATTGTTTGGAACCAACAAACTTGACAACTTGGCTAATATGACGTCATACTTCGGAATGTTCGGTACTCTATGGGGGGAGAGAGAGAGAGAGAGAGGGGGGGGGGTGACCCCCCGTCAGCCAGATATTCTTGCAAATAGCGATACCCCTAAGTGCTTAAAGGTAATACAAAGTTTTGGTATGGGGTCATGAATATTGGAAGCATATGCGATTCTACAATATTCAGTGATCGTTGTCGAGGTTGAAATCGAGTCTAAAGTTATGAAATTGTAAATAATAAACTCTTTATGTTGTATAGCTCCCTCTCAAGGTCAAGATATTAATTAGGCTTTAAAACAATGTTTCTTGACTATAATCGACCGATTAGCTATTCCCGTTTGGAAATTATATATCACAACTACATATTCTGAGACTTTCATGGTCGCAGGTACCACTGTACGGCCATAGGCGCTATTTGAAATTTATCAAAATTTACCGGGAGCACCGGTAAATTTTTATATTCAATTTTTCTCGAAAACATAATTTTTTTAGGGGCTAATTTTTTAAGTGCTTATAAAACATCCACAGGGGCATCCAAATATAACAAAATTGTAAAGATTCACTATCCACCCAATTTTCAAAATTTCCCAAAACTTTGTATAACCTTTAAGGTTAATGATAGGGTTATAATAATCATGCATACCCTATATCAACCCATCGTTTAATAGAACGTTGTAGTTGTGGGTTCGAACATCAGTATTTATTCAGTTCTATTTTTTGCCTTTATAAATAGCGAGGCAAAGCAATACATAATCAAAGTCTAATCGTCTGTGAGGTAAGCACAACTAGCTAGACTCTCCGCGAACTTAGTTGCCTGGTCGGCGCTCGCGCGCACATAAGCTCACGAACTTGAACGAATCTTGGAGCTCATATAGTGTCGACCGATATACGAGAGATGTAGTTGGTACTTGGTAGCATGCTTACTCACTGGAGACGATCCTACTTCCTAGTCTTACATGTTACATATAGCAGGCGCGGATCTAGGGGGGCCGAGCGGGCCTTGGCCCCCGTAGCACCCCAAAGTTTAAACAAAACAAGGGAAACGCTCTCAGCGGTCTCGCCTGCATTACGCAATTCGATACGATGAAAAATTGATGTTGGTACATTATTTATAGGCAGGGTGGCCCATTAGCAGGCCCCCCAAAATGAAATCTTCTGAATATAATCATCGTTTTGAACTGCATATTGACTAAGAATCATTAGAAGAATTATTTACTATTATTTGTACCAAGATCGATAACTTTAATGAAATATGAACAAATACAAAAAAAAAAAAGATTTATTAATTCTCATATTAAGTTGTGAAAACATAATGCAAGTCTACTGACCTAAAATGACCTTTGACATTGTGACCTGGAATTTGTGTCATATGATTTAATAATTAATAATAATAATTAATAATAATAATAATTAATAATAATAATAATTAATAATAATTAATAATTATAGCCTAATAGTCCACTCCAAATTTTATTAAACCGAAACAGAAATTCTTTTTGCCCAATTGATCGTGAGCCCGGCAGCCACTGAGCAGCGCCAGATCGACGTTGCTCTATCCCTTATTGTTGAACGCCAAACAAGGTAGCAACAACTCCCATCTTTTAACGTCTTTTGGTATGACGCGGCCGGGGTTCGAACCCACAACCTCCCGGTTGTGAGGCGGACGCTCTACTGACTGAGCCAACACTCCGGTAGTTAAAAAATGTGATACTTGATAACCCTTGGGTACAAGTTCCATGGAATTTGAACAAACACTTTTGAAAATATGCTAACAATTCAAAATCTTGATGTTGATGCCACAACAAAGTCTAAGTTTTATGACCTAAAATGACCTTTGACCTTGACTTTGTGACCTGAAATTCTACTTACATGATTGGGGATACTTGATAACCCTATAGTCCAAGTTTCATTGACTAAGAACTTATACTTTCAAAATTATATCAAAAATTCAAAAACTTAACCTTAGGTTGAGTTTTCGATGATGATGCCACAACATAGTCTAAGTCTGTTGACCTAAAATGACCTTTGGCCTTGACTTTGTGACCTAACATTCTACTCACATGATTGAAAATACTTGATAACCCTATAGTCCAAGTTTCATTAAAGAAGAACTTATACTTTCAAAATTATACTAAAATTGCAAAAACTTAACCTCAGGTTAAGTTTTTTATGTTGATGCCGTCGCCGCCGCCGTCACCGCCGCCACCGGAAAAGCGGCGCCTATGTCTCGTTCGATAATTATCGAGCGGCGGCGCGATTTTCAAATTGTCGGGGTCAAAATAGAAACAGAAAATAGTGTTCACTAACCCCCCCCCCCCCCCCCCCCCCCCCCCCACTGAGCGAAATATCGCCCGGTTCGATTTTCAAATTTCAGCACACTAAATTTTAAATAGATTTCAAATTTGGGCCTCCCCCCTAAGAAAGCCTCGATCCGCGTAGGCCACTAAATAAGCACATTCTTTGCCTGACTATAGATTTGGTAATTTGTCATTTTCCAACAAATGCATAAAAAAGAATACTTTACTAAAAAAAATGAGAAAATAATGAGGGAAAATCATGACATTTCAGAACATTTGTAAATCACTGGTATCGAACTAGAAATAAACCAGGTTTGAATGTTGTTGTTGTTTGTTTGTTTTTTTTTTTTTTTGGGGGGGGGGGGCTGGCAACTGCCCCAAGCCCCCCCCCCATCAGTTCGCCAGTGTCTATAGTATAGGCACTACCAAAGGGTATTGAATTTGATTGAATATGCCCATAAGTTTTTATTTTTTCGAAGTTTTAATTTGATTTCGTGTTTACATATAGTATCTATGATAACATTATTTCCTCCTATTTATAGTTTCAGTGATTTTCTGAGGTAATTTCAGCTGGTTTCATGATTACAGGATGCGTGTACTTGCCTGCGAAAGTGAGTGTGTTTGTGTGTGTGTGTGTGTGTTGGGGGTGGGGAATGGTTGAACGAGTCAAGTTTTTGGTTTATTCGAGTGTGTTGACTGCGAAAATCAGTGTTTGTATCCACCCAATAATGCAACGCTACCACCCCATGCCTTTTTTTTTCTTCAATCGAGGGATGGCATAAAAATACAACCCTATAGTCCGACGCTCACAATAAAGCCGTCAAGGTATTATTAATTCGAGAAGATCCTGGATATTACTTTATTATTTTTCTTTTTCTTTTAAGGGCGATGTGGGCTTGGGTTTCCTACATTGATTGTGTTAAATTGTCTTTCCATTTAATATATAAATGTATTTATATATATATTATTTTTGTTGGGGTGGGTGGTGCTCAGCCCAAAACCACTTATAGAGTAGTC
This sequence comes from Strongylocentrotus droebachiensis, assembly GCA_035222895.1. Classification (NCBI taxonomy): domain Eukaryota; kingdom Metazoa; phylum Echinodermata; class Echinoidea; order Camarodonta; family Strongylocentrotidae; genus Strongylocentrotus; species Strongylocentrotus droebachiensis. Next base: position 280,965 of record JAVYIG010001699.1, on the reverse strand, counting down.
CTGCCTGTGGACCGTTTCGGTGTCGCGCGCACAATCAGCTGATAACAAAACACACCCTCAACGTTGACAGTAGACCTTGCCGTTCCTCTCATTCTTTATCCCGAAAACCACGATTGATTTGATGGATTGCGCGATGAGTGGAGACACTGCACTATGGTGGGATCGATGCGTGTGGTAGAAGAATAACAATTAAAAACGGACAGAATCTGGACTACTTCTAGCACTATTTCTGATCAATTCTTTAAAATAAATGTTCTTTTGACTTTTGTAGATTCATTATTTCACATATTATTTGATGATTGAAATGCGGAAACCAAGGCCATTGATTAAAGGAAGGATGTGGGGTCCTTTAACCCTATCCTTTTCATATTCCTTTCACCTCCACTTTTCCCTCTTTTTACCTTCTCTCTCTCTCTTTCTATTTTATTCATTTGAAGGGGTGGGATGGGGCACGTGCTCCCTACTGCAGTTTGTTACGGAACCTTTTTCTTGTTGATCAATCATAAACACAACTTTCAGTGTTTACATAGTATTTCTTGCGAACAAAGTCAATGTGTACTTTCAATTTTATACGGAGGAGTGTAGGTGTCGATTAACCTAATTACGCCCCTAGAATCTCTACAACAACATAGTATTGGATGTGGAAATCCCCACCGGAAACATTATTGATGACCCATTCACAATCGATCCCAAATCAATCCACAAAAATTGTTATTTGGGATTATGCACTTTAATACTTGGTGTCCTTCTGTCTGATGTACTGTCTCGATGGTGTTACTAATAAATGTTGAATATTGGTTATAGCGTAAGCAAGTCACCGGATAGTTGTTGATTATGTAGTTAAAAATCGATAACTATTATTCACTTTAGCCTGAGTTCACCTTCACCGTAAGCTTATACCGGATAGTATTCACTTGTTAAAAAAATACATATATTTAAAGTCTTTATTTATTTTTCCTCATCTCAATACTGAATGGTTTTTCTAGTATACCATATTCTAATGAAACCAAACCAAACCATTGAATTGGTATTATTGTACGAAGAAATAAACAAATCCTTTTTTTTTTCTTAAAAAAAAAAAAATCTTATTCTGTCATTTTAAAGACATAAACCTAGCCCTCCGTGTGCAGCTCAAAGTAGCTTGCATGTATTTGCCAGATGAAGTAACCTTTAAACCCAGAAACATTACCAGCTTCATAACCACTTAATGAGAGCGTGAGATTAAACAATAATCACGTGCTAGTCATGTATTACAATTAAATGTTAATTTCCTGTGGATTTACAATCGACGTAGTGTAACACAAAATGAGACAAAAACAATAACGCTATCATCAGTATCACCCTCAGTGCGCATAACAAAGTATACCGATATTTGGTAGACTGTCATTTAAGAGTTATACCCTGTGTGACATGGGATTATAATTTATTTTCAATATTAGCATATATTCTGTCTAATAATAACTTTATTCATAACTCGGACGATACTGATGACTGATCAGCAGCGGTTTATAAGTGTTGCCAAAATCCTCTTTTACCAAATTATTCGCATTCATTTGACGCTCTTAAATAGAAAAATTATAAAGTGAACTCATCAGACTCATTTTACTGTTTCCACACTGGCAAGATTTTGCTTAACCCCGTATTATAGGTAGGGTTAAGGGGGGGGGGGGGGTCTTAGCCCCACCTATAGTCCGGGGTTAAGCCTATTCCACTTTCTGTTCACACTCGTTTTTACCAAAGTGGGCTAGACCCACCTATAGTACGGGGTTAACTAACCCTGCAAAATAGCAGGGCTAACCCCGCAATTGTGGTGCTAACTCCTGCTAACCCCGCAATTGCGGTGCCAAGCAGATGAATGAGAACAGAAACGAAAAATAGTCCGCTACTACGCAATGGAGCGTATCGCAGCTGACCAGATGCGAAGTATGTCCAACCATAACATTCACGATATCCGGGGTTAACGAATTGCAGTGAGAACAGCGTGAACTTTCTTATTCCGGAATAGGCGCTAGTACGGGACTAAAAACAGCGTTTGTGAAAAGCCAAACAAAATAGTCCTGGGTTAAGGATAGTACGGGGCTAAGCAAACTACGGGGTTAAGCAAAACCAGTGTGAAAAGAGTAAAAATATTTTAATCTCGCACTCCTTGTTTCAGGTAAGTCTTGTGTCATAAAAAATGAACAAAGCTTACATGTGATGCTGTCTAGTCGGGGATGCTAGGGCAATATAGTGGCAGTTTGGTGCAGACTGCTCTTAAAGCACTTAATTTGGTCCAGATATTGACCTTATCATATATTGTTTTAAATTTTGACAATTCAAAATGGCCACCAAATGAGCTGGAATACAATTGTATTTTCAAATTAAAAGGGCTAGAAAAATGAAATTTTGTAAAATTATGAGGCCAACAGATGGAAAATCTCATTCTGAATTTACTTCATCAACTCGATGTCTAGAAGGGCGTCCCTTGTAGACATTATGGTAAAAACCTAAAATGGCCGCCATTTGAGCTCATGGTTTAATTTAATGATATGATTTCTGTAAGTAGGGCGCTTAAAGGTCTAGGGAATGTGATTCTGATGTTATTCCATTGATTTGATGCGAAGAAGGGTGCCCCTACGAGTCGCAATTTTGGTCAAAACCAAAATGGCTGCCAGATGAGTTTCAATTAATTTGTATTTTCAAATATTGCAATAGGATCCTGTGAAAGCTTAGATACATTAAATCACATTAAACAGTGATTCGCTAGAGCACAACACAGAATATAACTTTTAAAATAATTTGAATAAAAATGTAAACATGCATACATGGCTAGACGCACGTTCGGTGCATCTGCCTAAACTTGGTACGAGGAAATTTTGACGGCACTTTAAAAAAACCCTGATGCTCTGTCATCCGCGGCAAAACAAATTATGCATAAATATCGAAAAACAGAAAACAATTTCCTTTACCGTGAAATAGATTTTGAGGTCACAAGTTGGGTATACTTTTTCTTTGATAAGCACTGGGTATTTATTATTTACATGTATGTCCATTGATCTAGTATCTTTTAGGCTTTGCAATCATGAATGAACCATCAACTAATGAACCTCTGCCATGCCGTACCGACATAAAGGGCGATTATAAATTAAAATTCTAGCACTCTCCTCCATTTTCAATCTTTCTTTGCTAGTCACTCTCTTCCTTTCTTATTTGTTTTCCAATTTAAAATTCGTGCCGAAATGACACTAAGCTTACGCTGTAGCCCCTCCTATATCGAATATACATGTATGTTGATCCTCTATGCATTCAGCATGCAATCTTTAAAAAAAAAATCTCCTACCTACAAAAAAACAAAATGAGTGTCAATGTCCCATAAATGGGCTAGGTATTATTATTATTATTATTATTTATTCGGCAAAGGAAAACATTACATATCAGTGTACACAATACAAAATAAGACATAGTTATCAACCATTGGAACGCCAGGGACAGAAAAAGTTAACTAAATTACTGTGGCATAAAGCCTCCTGTCCCAATTCCAATGGATGATTTACATAAAACAGAAATAAGAAGTTTAGCCTAATATTAATCAATTACAAACAAATGTATAGGCCAATTAATATTTGACACATTGAATAAGTGTAGGAGATGTTGCTGTATAGGCAACATATTAAACTATACTATAGAAAATGAAAGGAAACTAAAAGAGACAAAGGGGGGAGAGAGAGAGAGAGAGAGAGAGCAAAGAGAGAGGGAAAAGTAAAGCAAACAGAAAGGAGAGAAGTACATATTTATCAGTGATACATTTTCTTGAAATCAAAATTACAGTGTATATTTAGGCCATAACAAAAGAACATCGTTATTTTGCAATTATAAACACGTGCGTGTTAACAATATAATAAGCGGGGGAAATATTAAGGAGGAAAAGAAGCAAGAAGAGGCGGAAGCAGTAGAATTTAGTATTCAGTTTAATATAAAACCACGCTGGCGGAGGTGACACCCAAGCGCAGCAAGCCAGGTCGACAAGGAAGTCTCGACCACCCCCGTGCGCAAGGACTCGGGGAGTTCGTCCCAGTAACGAGGAAATGCGTTAATTGCAGAGCCGTGCATTCGTTGAGTCCGCGCCCGGAGATGAACGAACCTCACCTCATCAGTTCGACGAGCATTCACCAATATGGCACGCCCGACAGTGCCGCATTCAATAACACGGAACAAAGACTTAACAACATAAGAGATCAGGCAATATTTTCGGCGGGATTCAAGGGATTGCCAATTCAGAAGTTGGAGCCTATTCTCGTAAGACATTTGTTGGCGTCTTTGCCTAAGGGCAACTCTAGTAGCTCGACGTTGTATCGTTTCAATTTTATTCGAAAGTAATTTTGTGTGTAAATGCCAAACTGGTTGTCCATATTCAAGTATGGGTATAACAAGAGACTTAAAAATAGAAAAGATGGTGTGAGGAGCCAGTGACCTGGTGACTGATAAAACAAAGCCCAACATACGATTTGCTTTGCGGGTGATATATTCTACGTGGTTATGCCATGTTAGTTTATTGTTCAGCATTATGCCGAGATATCTGAACTCTGTTACTGATTGAAGTAGGGTATTGTTAAGAGTATAATTTGGGATACCGGGCTGTCTGGAACAGGTGATGCGCATTACTTTCGTCTTTTTTTCGTTAATGCGCATTTTATTAATTATACACCATTCATTGAGTTTGTCCAGGTCATTTTGGAGAATGAGCATATCTTGAACATTTGAGATGGGTCTATAGACTAATGTATCATCTGCAAAAAGTACACATGGCGATATGGTTTGGGTTAAAATGTCATCAATGAATAAATTAAATAGGGTGGGGCCCAACACACTCCCCTGGGGCACACCTGATAAAACAGGAAACCAAGATGATAGTGCACCTCTGTGAATAACTCTTTGCTCCCTATTACATAAAAAAGACCTTATCCATTGCCATAATGATCCTGAAATAAAATACCTTGAATTAAGTTTTTGCAATAATACATCATGAGGCATTAAATCGAAAGCCTTTTGGAAATCGAGAAAAATCGCATCAATCTTTGGAGGGGATGGTACATCTAAGATACGTAGCCAACGGTTTGTAACGTTTAGCAATTGAGTGACGCACGATTTACCTTTAACAAAGCCATGTTGATTAGGGTTGAGTAAACAATATTCTGTTGTATGGTGTTGGATTTCGTTCGTTATTACTTTTTCAATGATTTTACACACTACGGATGTCAGTGCAATCGGTCTATAATTACTAGGTAAGGAGCTATCACCAGCGTTATGTATCGGGGAAACATTGGCCTGTTTCCAAGACATTGGCAATTGACCAAGAGACAAAGAAATATTAAATAACTTGCATAAAACGGGTGAAATTGGAACAGAACACATTTTCAAGAGGTTTGGGGTTATGTTATCCGGACCAGGTGATTTATCATTACGCAGGTTTCGTATCACCTTAGAGACATCACATGTAGAAATATTGACATTCTGTAAATATGGTACGAATGCACTGTGTTCCGACCTGGGTTCGGGAATATCATTACAAGTACTATTTGGAGTGAACATGGTACTGAAATAATTGGCAAACACCTGTGCGATCTTGCTCGGTTCATGTTCGGGTAATCCATTGTTGTCAATTGAAAGGGGAGCACGGTTTTTCCTCTTACTACGAACAAATGCAAAAAACCTTTTCCTATTATCGTCACTATCTGATAACAATTCATTCAAATACGAATAATACGACTTGTTTATCAATACTTTCACTTGGTTACGAAGTTCCCTATACGCCTGCCAACTATCGTTGGTATTCAACTGTTTCGATATCTTAAACATTCTATTTTTCTTACTGATCATTTTCTTAATGTCAAGTGTTATCCAGGGGCTTAAACGTTTATTGCGGCTTTTTTTGCGGGGAATACAATCACGAACCGCTGCATCAAAAATATCCATAAAACCATCCCAAGAATTATCAATATTATCAGTATCCATAAATAAATCCCAAGGAGCATAATACAGTATGTTATTGAAATGTTCTGTGTCAGCCTTGTTATATTGTAGATAGTCACGCAAAATTTGTTTTGGCGGAGACATCTTTTTCAACTTGACCTTAAAACAGATCGCATGGTGGTCGCTCGTTACTGGATTTGCTTGAGTGCACACATCCAAAACCAAATGCGGACGATTAGTAAATAGAAGATCTATTATTGTCCCTGTGCGAGGATTGTCGGGTGATCGCCGGGTGACGTCATCGACCATCTGAGAGAGATCCATTGATGACGTAATGCGCTCAAGATGCTGGACGATTGGAAGTTGCTGATGGGCCCAGTTGACATTGAAGTCTCCCGTAAGGATGATGCCATGGTAGTCTGCTGATGCAACCTGTAGATCATCAACGGCCGTCTGGAGGTGATCCCAAAAATCGGCTGGGGCGTTGGGCGGTCGGTATAGAATACAGAGAAGCCACTTGACATGAAAACGTGACGCAATATCAACACATAACATCTCTATGTCATCCTTCTCCAAATCTGCCCTTCGCTTCGGAGAAAGCTCTGGTATAATGGCAGCCAAAACTCCCCCACCCCTTCCGCTGGGTCGATCTCGCCGAAAGATTTGGTATCCGTCGAAACCTGCGTTTACGGTGTCTTGCTGTGTTAACCATGTTTCTGTGACGTTTATTATATCGTATGATGTTGAATGTAGAAAAAGGTATGTTTGTTTGAATAGATATAATAAGCCAATATATTAATTCAATACAAAAAACCTTAATCATATGTTTCTCTGTATACTTTAGATATCTGGAAGGTGACACATTTCTGGGGTGATGGTGACAACGAATAAGGTTTTGCGTATCGTCCTAACTCGAGAGATGACCGTGGGAGGAGTAGACGAAGGTCATTTCGAAGGGGTGGGACTAAAGGACAAGGAAGAGGACCTGTAGCGGATAGTGATAACGGCATGTCGATAGGACAGAACTGGAGGGAAGGAAGACGTGATAGAGAAGACGCCATGGTGGCTGAAAGCATTGGGGGAGATAACGGCAAGTGGAGAAGACGGAACTGGAGGGAAGGAAGTCGTGAAAGAGCAGACGCCACGATGGCTGTAAGCATTGGGGGAGATAACGGCAAGTGGAGAAGACAGAACTGGAGGGAAGGAAGTCGTGATAGAGGACACACCATGATGGATGAAAGCTTCAGGGGAGATAACTTCCGAAGAGGAGAAAGGGACATAGAAGGAGAGAGACAAAGGGGACATGATGAAAATAGGGGAGCTGGAAGGGAAGTTGGAGGCGAAAGAGACGGTGATGGAGGACAAGTAAGAGAAGTTGTAACGGATAGAGATAACGACATGGGGAGAAGACAGAACTGGAGGGAAGGAGGCCGTGATGAAAGAGGCACCATGATGGCTGAAAGCATTGGGGGAGATAACGGCAAGTGGAGGAGACAGAACTGGAGGGAAGGAAGTCGTGAAAGAGTAGACGCCATGGTGGCTGAAAGCATTGGGGGAGATAACGGCAAGTGGAGGAGACAGAACTGGAGGCAAGGAAGACGTGAAAAAGGAGATACCATAATGGATGAGAGGTTCAGAGGATATAATTTCCGAAGAGCAGTAAGGGACCCAGAAGGAGAGAGAGGAAGGGGGCATGATGGAGAGAGGGGAACTGGAAGGGAAGTTGGAGGCGAAAGAGACGATAACAGAGGAGGCCCATTCCGCCAGCGCTACAACGACAGGCAACAAGCCGGACAGCCAGGCGATCGGGCTAAAGGCCGTGGTCAAAGAGGGGGCCACATGGATCAAAACGTAGCTAGATCTAGAAGAGAGGGCTATCGGACACAGGAAAATACTAGGTATAGACCGCTTTGCATGTTTTGTTTCCATAGGCCGATATGGACCAATATTCTCTTACCCATGATAATGTGTTGCACTAAATATGTCACTCACAGCTATATAGGTCAATATTTTTGTTAAATGATGACACCTACTTAATTGTAATAAAGCAGAAATTAGTCAGTTAATTAGCCCTTTTAAAGTTTGTATACACTACTTTTCCAACGGTGAGTACAAATGTACAAGAGTTTGTATCAATCTTGAAATCTATGAAAAGGAGTAGGTAAAAGTGAATAAAAGCTTTTCACGACATAAATATGAATCAATATGTATATATTCATCTTATTTCATTTCTAACATTTTAGATATGGACAGACCCAAGGAAGACACCCGAAGAACCAAGGTAACTTCAGACCACTTAGTTCCAGACTTCTCAGTGAAATACTTGAGAAAGACCCTTCCGAGGCCTCTACAGAACTTGGGTCCCTGAAGGGAAGCCTTCAAGCCGGTCTCAACGAAGACTTGATGAATGAGGTACAACAACATCTCCTTTGGGAGGCTCTAGCATTTATTTGCGGAGCTCTAGGTGCAGAACAAACAGTGATCATGCTCCTGACAATGGCCCTCGAGTCCAAACTCTGTCGTCAGCATTTACTCACGTTTTTGACCAATCTCAGGCGTCCAAGAGAGAACATCGACGCAAGACGGTTAAACCTTTTGAAAAATGTCATCACTGTCTTCCACTCAGCCATGCAAAGTTTGCCAAGCCGTGCTTCAGATCTCAAAGTTGCTGTCACTCTCATCTCCGATGCTGTATCAGACATGGATGAAGACGACAAACATGATGACATCATGGAGTTAATTAAGTCGTTGAGTAGTCACATTGAGGACATTGAAAAAGAAAGGAAAAGAAAAAGACAGATGGACCGCATTTCTAAGAACCCACCCCCTGACGACTTCCGCCAGCAAGACATTCTTCCCACTGTCAAGGAATTGCAACCCGGATATCAGCCGTTCCTCCGTCCTCATCTGACAAGAGGTGTATATGCCGATGCAGACCACTACCTGGATGTTCAGTTCAGACTCCTGAAGGAAGATTTCATCTATCCTCTTCGCAATGGGATATCAGAGTACTTAACTTCAAAGAAGGCTAACCCTGACAGAAGAGTCAAACTTCAGGATGTGCGAATCTACGAGGAAGCTCACTACGAAAAATCTGTCCGTGATTTTTCCGGAATTTCACATTACATGGCTTTCAAGAGAATACATCTTGTCCGATGGCATTTGACAAAACGACTCATCTACGGATCATTGCTCATCCTATCAACGGATGATTTCAAATCATACATATTTGCAACAGTAGCCAAACGGGACGTACAAGATCTAGAGAAGGGATTGGTAGCCATAGCATTGGTCGGCCGAGAAGATGCATCATGTCTACTTAATAAGAGGTTTGTGATGGCAGAGTCATCTGTCTTCTTTGAAGCTTATCGCCCAGTTCTCCTGGGTCTCCAGCGAATGTCTGGTCCATGCTTGCCGTTTTCCCAATACACTTTGAGCATGTTTCATGATGTAAAGCCACCCAAGTATCTCCAAGATCGGATGGTAACTGAAGACGATGAAATGTTCATCTATCCATGTAGAATCGATATCTCACCTCTGCTGAAAGGCAACCGACGATGCTCTCCAATAGTCGCCGTGCTTCACGATGGTGCTTGGCCCGATATCGACAATGTACAGCTCGACCAATCACAATATGAAGCTGCCAAGACGGCTCTCACCAAAGAACTCTCTGTCATACAGGGCCCACCAGGTACCGGCAAGACATACATAGGTCTGAAGATCGTAGAGACTCTTCTCCTTAACAGAGAAGCCTGGTCAAGTGAAAAAAACCCTACCCCAATATTACTCGTGTGCTACACAAATCATGCACTGGATCAATTTCTGGAGGGGATCTTAACATTCCATCACACTGGAATCGTTCGAGTTGGAAGCCGTAGCAAGAGTAAGAAGTTGCAGCCCTTCAACCTTAGTCGGATGGTTGGTCGGAGGGGAATACATGATGAAGAGTACGTTCAGCGAAGGGTTCGTGATGTCAAGGAAGACGTTGACGCTACAAAGAGACGTGTGGATATAACACAAGCTAGGATAGAGGGTGCAAGAAATGGGATCATCGACGAGTTCGAATTAGGCCCATTTATGTCATGGCGGCATTACAACAGCCTCCTTCGTCTTTCTGATGTTAAACAGTCAAACTCCTGGCTTGTAGAGTGGCTTCTCTGTGAGCGTCATTATGACAGGGATTGGAACGGGCAAGAGAAGCGGGATACTATAGAGCAAAGCGATAACCTGCAAGAAGATGAGAAGGAAGAAAGCACAAAGCATGTTCCTGTGGCAAATGAAACAACTATCGAGTTAGAATATAAACGAAATGCCATTGAGTATGAAAGACTGATTGATGACGAATATGGTGAGGAAGATTCTGATGAAGATGAAGAAGCAGATTCTGAATCTAATGAAGATGAAGACTACCCTTTCCTTGGCCTTGAAATAGATGATCTGGACAAAGCAGAGGATGGTGTCTTGCGGAGGTTCATTCAAAAGAAGATGTATGGCAAAGATGTCCTCGATCCAGGTACTCTTAAATCAATTAAGGATGTTTGGCGTATGCATCCTAATGACCGATGGGCACTCTACCATATTTGGTTGCAAAACTATCTTCAACACTGGAAAGGAAAACTGTCAGCATATGACGTCAAATTCAAGCAGCTTTGTGGTCAGCTAGATGAGGCTAAAGGCGTAGAGAAATACCACGTCCTTCGACAGGCAACTATAATCGGTATGACTTCAACTGGAGCAGCTAATCACCAACAGGTTTTGCAGAGAGTCCGGCCAAAGATCGTAGTAGTAGAAGAAGCAGCTGAGGTACTGGAGGCACACATCATCACGGCATTAAATGCATCATGTCAACAGCTCATACTCATTGGAGATCACCAGCAACTCCGACCGAAACCGAACGTGTACTTCCTGGCCAAGAAGTATCATCTGGACGTTTCATTGTTTGAAAGACTTATCAACAATGGATTTCCTTACTCACAGCTTGAGCTGCAACATCGGATGCGTATCGAGCTGTCGGATCTGATGAGAAGGCACTTCTATGACAACCTCGAAGACCATGACACGGTGAAGCAATACGAAAGTGTGAAAGCAGTTCAAAAGGATCTCTTCTTTCTAGATCACGCAGAACCAGAAGATGAAATGGACGATACACAGAGTCACTACAACCTCCATGAGTCCAGACTCGTAGTGGCATTGTGTTACTACTTCCTGCAGCAGGGGTATGAACCTGATAAGGTTACAATCCTCACAGCTTATACAGGTCAGCTACTGAAAATCAAGCAGATGATGGATCAAAGCAAGTTTGAGGGTGTCAAAGTTACTTCGATAGACAACTACCAGGGAGAAGAGAATGATATCATTCTCTTGTCCTTTGTGAGGAGCAACAATCATGGGCGCATCGGATTCTTGGGGATTTCGAACCGAGTCTGTGTCTCCTTGTCAAGAGCAAAGAAAGGGCTCTTCTGCGTTGGAAACTTCACCCTCTTTGCAGAAAAGAGTGAGTTATGGAAGGGAATAGTAACAGATCTAGAAGGAACGGGATCAATCGGAGATTCCCTTACGCTGCAATGCACCAATCATCCAGAGGAGAGGACAGCGGTCAAAACTGCCGATGACTTTAAGAAGGTACCACTAGGAGGATGTAATAGAGACTGTGATACCAGGCTTGATTGTGGACACGTTTGTCGATTAAAGTGTCACCCAACAGATCTAAAGCATCTCGTCTACAAGTGCAAGGCTTCGTGCTCCAAGGTTATTTGTGAGAGAAACCACAAATGCCCAAAGCTCTGCTCAGATCTTTGCTCGACCTCTTGTTCAGTCATTGTTGAGAAGCTTCTGCCCTGCCTTCATGTCTGCAAAAGGGAGTGTAAGACCGACATTCGGTCCATCATGTGCGAGGAAAAGGTTGACAAAACTTTAAGTTGCTCACATGTCCATCTTCTTCCATGCCACATGCCAACCAAGGGACTTGAAAAGAAGTGCAAAGTCCTCACCGAAAAGGAACTGCAGTGTGGCCACAGAAAGACAGAGAAATGTAACGGAAGTGGTCGATGTGACGAGATAGTCTTGAAAGTTCTAGGATGTAACCATACCTGTCAAGCAGCGTGCCATAAAGATCCAGAGAACATCAGATGCAAGGAAAATGTTGAGAAAACCCTACCATGTGGACATACACATACTCTTCTTTGTTCCACAAGTATTGTCAATGTTCGGTGCAACACTATTACAATAAAAAATCGTTCATGTGGACACGAAGTAATAGAAAAGTGCTGTCACAAAAGTAAATGTTCCGAACTTGTAGAGAAAACCTTGCCTTGCGGTCACAAATTGAAGATTATTTGTTCGATCAAAGTAGAAACAGTAGAATGCAAAGAAAGGTGCATCAAGCAGCTTCCATGTAACCACATTTGCAAGGAAAGGTGCGGGGTGGATTGCACTGAGTACTGCACAGAGATAATCACCAGAGATGACTGGTCATGTGGTCATGAGGTAACAGTTAAATGCTGCGAAGAAAGCGACGCATGCTACATCGCCTGTGAGAAGATCTTGATATGTGGACACAAGTGCAAAGGGACCTGTGGAAAATGCTCACGAGGTCGTTATCACCACCCCTGCATTAAGACATGTAAGAAAAAGCTGGTGTGCGGGCACGAATGCGCCCTCAATTGCGGTGCACCATGTCTTTCATGTGACAAGAAATGTCCTCGGCGTTGTCGTCACTCGCAGTGTAATCATCCTTGCAGTGAGCCATGTTATGTTTGTATGAAACGTTGCACCTGGAAATGTGAGCATTTTGAGTGCAAGACGTTGTGTTGCGAGCCTTGTGACAGACCCCCATGCAACAAGCCCTGTTCAAAGAAGCGGAAATGTGGTCACCCTTGCATCGGCTTATGTGGTGAGATCTGCCCCAATAAATGTCGCATCTGCGACAAAGAAGATTTGGAGAAACGCTTCTTTGGGACTGAAGACATCCAGACAGCAAGGTGAGCTGAATTTTATGTAACCATCCTTTTAGCAAATAAATCGAGGAAGACACCTACAAGACATGTGAAAAAAGATGACTTTGAATAATCTCATTCTGCTTCATGTTAACAAAACTATATAAAGGTTAACCTGTGGAATTTTTCTGCTTAGATTTTGTCATTTTGTCATTACCATTACATGTCTATGTAAAACAAAAAATAGATCTCAATGGAACAAAATTCCCTTTTAGTACTTCGATAATACATCTAGATTAATATTGCTCGTCATGCTCCTTGAAAGATAAACTCTAATTATTAGAAAAGAAGTAGAACCATTAAAAACATTTCCGTAAAACTGTATGAGAATATGCCAACAGCAGAGCTACATGCATGATTTAACAAATTTCAAAATTTCTTTTGCTACATATATAGGTATATTCAACTAGAAGACTGTGGACATTACTTTGAGGTAGAAGGACTTGACAAGTTCCTGGGACTCGGCATAAAATCCGACGGTGCAGAAATATTTACCAAATTATCGGTAATACTACAATATTTGTTTTCATGAATTATCAACCGATTTGTTCTTTCACTCTTATCACTCGTATCATATCACAATAATTTTAGTACGCTTTATCGTAGAAAGATATTATATACTCATAAGGGAAAGACACACTTCTAAATCAAGAAGGATATGTACGTGTAAATTTGTTTAAAGTAGAAGAACAAGAATTTGGCATAATTCATATAACTCTTCTAAAAATAATACCTTCTTTTAACTCCTAACGTTTTTGATGTATCAGTCAGTTTGGTCTAAATTGCTTACTGTGATACTGTAAAATTAATGCAGGTTTTTATTTTGTATCATTTTTAAGGTAAAAACCTGTCCAAGATGCGAAAAACCCATCCAGTTGAGTCGTCGCTACAGTAATCTCCTGAGAGAATCTTCAGCGATTAAGCCGCGAATCGTGGAAAAACTACAGGGTGCTCGCAATAGCAATGAAGACAAACACCTCCTCCGTATAGTCAACTCAGCCGTCATGTCGGCGAGAGAAACCATTCCACTTTTGTCACCCAAATTATCATCAGGGATCTACTCAGCGCTGTTTGAGGCACTGTTGGAGAGAAAGTCAATGGTGCATCGGCCATTTCGGGACAAGCTTCAGGAACTACTCCTGGCATCAACAGAGGAACTGGAAAGACATAGCAAGTCATTACCGAATGTTCTCGTAGATCAGCACGCGAACGACCTTTGGAATGAGATGAATCGAGTGACGATCATGTGTGACTTGCCCGAAGTACTGAGGGGAGGACCAAAAAAATCAACCGAAGTACCAAGACTTCTCAAAATCCTGGGCCGGGATAGGAATATGACATTAGCACATGACCTCCTCAATGGGATCCGCACTGCTAATGGAATCAGCCACACTGACAGTGGCCTACCGACTTTCAAACGCACTCAACGTCTTTCCTTAGAAGTAACCATGTGGCTTACTTGTGCCAAAGGACATCCCGCTTCGAGCCATCAGCCAAAGAAGGGCGTGTGCGAGGACTGCGTCTTGGCTGAGCAGGAGAGAGTTCGCTCCGAGGCTTCTGCAGCTGTAGGACGCCCTAGAGAGAATGTGCCTGGTCAGCGAGATATAGGTGGTCAGCAAGGCCAGCGGGGTAGGGGACGAGGACGTGGAAGAAGAGGTCGAGGTAGAAGGGATGGTCGCAGAAGAGGACACCAAAGATTCTATGTCCCGTTTTGAGCCCGAATACCCGATCAGAATATTCGTACATCAGATATTGCTAGTCTTTTTGCATGAAGATGTCTACAATCAATATCAAACACGGTTTATGAATTCCAGTAGTTCGTAGTACACTGATTTGCCGAAGTCTTTTTATTATGTTTATAATGAATTGGTTTCAGTAACCTTCATTGACATTAATTTTCCTTATTTTGTTAAATGGCTTTTGAAAGATATTCGAGACAATGTGCACAACAACAAAAGAAAGTATTCTATGTGTCATTTAAAGGATTGAAATGGTAAGATATAGAAACAATTGGTATTGACCAAATGAGCACTGGCTAGGCTCTGAAGGAGCACAAATTTGGCCTGAGCAGAGAAATGCTAATTTAAGAGACTGTATCAAAGTACATGTCAACCATCATTATTGCATGTGCTTTATGAGGTATAAATATTTGTTTGGTAACGTATATAAATATTCTTTTTACTTTCTGTTTTTATTTCAATCGGATCATTTGCTCTATATCCCTTCGCTTCGCTGCACGCAGAATACTAAAACATCACTCGACTTTATCAAACGATGATATTCTTCCGATGTCCATGCGATCAGACAATCGGTACCTTTTCAGTGCTGATTTGTTCAACCCTACCAGCGCATAAAGATATGTTTCACCGCGCACTTTCCCGTTCAATACTTGAAAGTACCGTAAAAATATAGAAGAACGCAGCAAAATATATGTCCTTATAAGAATACAAAGGCGTATCAATATGTTGTATATAGATCTCCACTTTCTTGATCTTCAATTAACATGCACTTAGGCGTACCTTAGTATACATCAAGCAGGCGTAGAGGATCACAATTGGAGAAAAAAATTAGAAATTTTAAAATATATTGATTGTGTCCAAACAATTCAAATTTGTTTTAAAGCCATACTGTACTAGAAGCCCTACCGCAAAATCCATTTTAGCGCCATCTCAGGTCAGCTGTAGCAGTTTATGGTCTCGTAACTCCCTGCTTTCATAGCAGCGCTGTTGGTTTTCGCACCACGTCCTCTTGTCTGCGAAGTGGAAATTAGTTATTTGGTTATACAGTGTTGGCAAGTTCACCGTGAGATGGTGCTGTATAATTAAAAGTATATTAAGCCAGAAAGTTCATCAGTTCAATATCGCTTTAAGATGACACACATGTGAAAAACTTGTTGCATGTGTTTAATATGCAATGTTGATAAGGTTGAACTTTATGTACTTTTAAACGTGTAGTGACAGGTGAATTTTGAGAATTAACATATGAATGTTGTCTCTTGGTCGGTATTATATGAACAACCATCCTACTCAGAAATTGAAGCATTGTTAAACACCACGATTTTCTATTATAACCCTACACGATGTAAATAGAAAATAAGATGTACATGAAGTCTATTTCGTGTAGAGCAGTGATTCATGCTGTCACGTTTCATGTTTAAAGTTTATTTGAATAGTACTCATGCTTTTTTTGTAATCGATAGGTTTGATTAGAAGCGATGATACTGTTAAGATAACAAAGATATACAAATATTTTGTTTTTTTGTATTTATTCAAACGAAAGATGGTTAAAACTTGAGCATTGGCTGTCTCGTAATCATGTACATATTAAGTTTAAAAATAAAAATAGATTGTTTGGGTTTCATTGAAATAACAACAGTGCCAAAAAAATTGCAGCCAAATGCAAACATTGTTTGCCAGTTTTTTAAAACAATATAAGCGATAAAGTGTTATTATGATATGGAAAAGTATATATATATATAAACAAATCTGAAAGAAAAGAAATTTATGAACAAGTGGTTACCTTTTACAAAGTGTTTCTAATTGTTTATTTCTTCTGAAAATTTAAATCTTAAAAGTAAATATGTGATATCTTAAAAATGAACTGCAATTTGTAACTGATATTAATAATTGTATGTTCTTTTTATCTTTTGAATGGCCAAAAATATAGCATTTTGAAATTCTGCATGTATATATCTCTTCTTTGATACATATTTGAATGATATTATGTATTAAAGGAACCCTGTGGAAGGGGAAAAAAAGAAAGATAAAATGAAGAGGATATATATACTCCTAGGTCATGCAGTTGGTGAAAATTATATATCGTATCTATTGAAATATGAGAAAAAAATCGGTAGAATAGGTAGTAATTTAAGCAATTTTATTGGTGAATATAAGCATTACAAAATAAATACAATATCAATATTATGTATAAACATTATGATTGTCATTAAAGGTTTTGTGGAATTCTTCATTACATGTTAAATACATTTCCATCATCTAATACCAATAATTTACTATTATCGTTGTTAAGGTTTGAAAAGGAAGAACAGTGTATTAGATGAATGTCGAATGTACTTCCAAATTGAATAAATTTGACAAGTGACACCTACTAAATTATGGAGAAATTATTCTTGTCAGAATTCGGGAAGAAAGGTTGACATTATATTATAATATTGACTTTATATCCTCACGGTCGATTATTATAATAACATGATTAATTGGTGTCCAATGTTATGATGGAGATTCAATTTAGGTGTACACTCACCAGTCGTTAAGAAACAGAACAATGAAAAAATGTATTTTTTAAATTTGGTATGTTTTACAACTTTTCGTTCGGACCAAACTTTCATGCCAGATGTGTGTGCAGTGTCATATACTAATTTTCGTACGCGGTTCTTGTGATTTTCAACAATTTTCAGTCAATTTCTTTTCATTTTGATCGTTTCAAACCTCACAGCATATATCAAGTCATATGTGCTGCATAGTCATTTCAGATTTCGTTCACATGACTACCGAACTTAAGTTTTTGTGTTTTTGCTGTTGTTTAGAATCATGTAACGAATCACAATATAAACAAACTGTTTTGCTTATTATCTCCGAACATTGTTCTACCACTGTGGTATCTGTACTGTATCATCGAGTCGGTGGTTTTCCTCATTTGCAGGGGCGTGGATCCATCTACATCAGGGGACGGGGCATTGTACATACATGTATGAGGTAATAACATGTCTTTGTCTGTGTGTGTTTGGTGAGGGGGGGGGGGGGAGGGAATCTTAAAGGCTTCAGTTCATTCCAACCAGGGAAATGCTATTCTGTCAATTGTCACCTCATATTTACTAAGCGAGGTAGTCTCTTTCTCATTTGCATCATAAATTACCACATCTACATTGTGCTAATATAAAGTTGGTTGCCCCGACACCATTTGTACAGTCCCATAAACATCTTTCTGTGTGCAGAGCTTGTTACTTTACAAAGACTGGGACAAATTTATTATGATTTTGATGACTCCAGAACTTTGCAGTGCACACAAAATACTTACATGCTACATGATCCACCTTTTCTGATCCATTCCACACCTTTTCTTTCACAATGCAATCGGATGACCATTATGATTTTGATGACTCCAGAAATTTGCAGTGCACACGAAATACTTACATGCTACATGATCCACCTTTTCTGATCCATTCCGCACCTTTTCTTTCACAATGCAATCGGATGAACAGAACTCACCTTTATCTTTAAGGAAACAAAAGGCATATCATGGTAAATGTGTACACTGCAGGGAAGAGGGATGCTTCTATCAAACATAGTTGATATAAATTTACATTGAGTTTTCTCTCAGTCATAAATCGTAGTATTATTGCATAGGGTTCAAAGGTGACGGACATGGGTGCAACAGGGGACTCAACAGTTTGCCTATAGTCGAATGGTAGAGGAAATAAAGAGAGAGAGAGAGAGAGAGAGAGACAGGGGGGGGGTGTTTGGTGAAATGACACTTATACACACTCTTTCTCAATTGCTAGGCGTTATAACTCGCATGCCATCCACCAAGTAAGACCGTTGGCCCCGAATAATGACAGTTTCTTTATTTACTAGACCCTTGCGAAGGCGAATTCTGGGTAGGGGAGGGGATGGTTGGGTCACAAGCGTCTGTACTCCACTTTTTGGTTCGGTTAAACAGGACCATTGAGTGTTTTTAAAGTTATTTGCTTGTCACAATTTTTTCGTAATTGCCCGTCCCCCTCTTTTACAAAATTCTTGCACCGCCCATTACACCTTTAACACCCCATACCTCTTCTTTTTTGACTATTCGATAGGCAGTACCTAATATGAGTTGAGTAGGTTTCTTTACTAAAGAAAAATTTCTTTTAAGATCAGCAACGCCACATCTAAAGAAAATGCCTTTAGTTTCATATATCTATAACATGAGTGCCCCACATTGAAATAAAATTGCAATATTTTCACTAAGTGATGTAGAATGTAAGCGGATCGCACAATATCAATCTTACACGTCACACCTGCATGATGACATTGCGCAATTGTTATTAAACATGCGTGAGAACGTGATATGAATTACCAAAGACCTGCGGTGCTGACACATGCTATTGTTGGATATAAATGTTAGAACGGGAAGTGGTAGTATCCGCAAAATAACACTTATAATATATAGAGGTCACGCTGGGGGGGGGGGGGGGGGGGGAATTCAAAAAGTGGTTAGCCTCTCTCCCCTCTACCAGATGTCCAATTTTAACTTGAAATACAGAAATTTTGAAAGATATGCTAATCAAATATCATCAGGAAATTATATAAAATGCAAAAGATTGAATACTTCACAATGAGCGGGGAGGGTCGACGGTGCTCTGCATGGTTTAAAGACATATAATATGGGTTAATTTTACATCTAGAGTACGATATTGAAGGGGAGGGGGTGTTGGTGACTGCCCCTCCCCCTCCCCCACCCACCACGTTGAATATGTTTAATATCTATGACGTATTTCAATGAGTGAATCTCTGAAAACACGCCCTTAAATCTTTGGAATTCCCATCTTGCTATTGCGCATGCGCGGGAAAGATACTAGTCAACTCTGTATGTCATGCCATTGTTACATTTTAAAGTGATTTCGTGATCGTGTCATAAACTGATTGTTAAAAGCCAATAATTATCAAGTGTGATTGCCGAGAATGTGACTTCTTTCGTTATCGTTACATACTTAGATCTTGAATAAGGTCTATGCATACAAATTACGACTGTCGAGATTGAGATTTTAAGAGCATAGGCACATTTGAAATGTTCAATCAACAGCCGCCGAAATAGCAGTGGGAATGCATTTTGAACTACGTTGGCAGATTTGAGAATCCTAGATAAGGTATGCATACTGCATGTGAAGTCATACTTTTATATATCCACGAGTCTGGCCTTTTCTTTGACGAGACATAAATGATCAAGATGAGACTGCATCTCAGTTTTTTTTGTTAATATATTTTCATTTGATAATTTTTTAATATATTTTTCTCATTACATTAAAGCAATACTCATATATTTGTTGTTGTAGCATTGAACAACTATGCGAATGAGCAAACGCTGATGTAAGATATATAAATGTACCATTTAACTTTCAAATTCCATTCATTTGTTATTACGCTTTCATCTGTGGTTATCATAAAGACCAATCTCAGATGTTTTACCTCATTCGTTTCCCAAAGTACACGCATTCACGTACATTAGTCATAGTCTTATTATTGTACGTCACATGTATTCGACTATGTAACATTTTTTTTGGGCCTGTATGCATCGTTTTTTCCCCTCTCTTTTCTTCTCTCTTTTCTTCTCTTTATTCAAAACAATCTCTGAATAACTATGCAAATAAGGACCTTTGCTTAAAGTAGATATTCATTGATTTTAAAAACTAACTTTATTTTCATTATTGCAAAGTTGAAATTTGATTCGACAAGGTTATCAAAATTCAATGCTTGGAAACATTCGAAGTAATGATTATTATAAATTACAAAACGCTTAAATACAGCCCCGCAATAGCACCTGAAGAGCTCTCCGAACGCTGCTGAGATGTGTGAGATCACAGTATGGACATGACTTGCACAAGCAGACGATGTCCTATGACATCTCACACATTTTCAGTGCCTGTGTTTTCATCTTCTCTTGAGTTCTTTCTCTTACTTCACTACCGTCAGGCTAAATGTATAATCTATTGCCTCACTCTAAACCCCGCGCATGGTTTTATTTTGATGACAAATGCAGCGATACAAAAATAAAGGAATCTGTCGCTTGTAAACAAAATAAGACGCCATTGTATATTCAGCTGCACACACCGGTGTATGTTCGGCGTTTCAAAAGGGAACAAATGCCGTCCTTAACATCATTCCGGGGGTTTTTCAATTTGAAAGTCTGGTTTCTTTGATTGTTAATTAACCCCTATATATCCTGTGTATTTAAAAGGAAAAGATTTTAGTTATCAGAATCGGTTCATATCACCTTTTGAATGGTTTGACATGCCATTACATTTATATACACTAAACTCATTATAATTTGAGAAATAAGAACTTTGCAATTATGTTCATTCTCTATGGGATGTCGTCTGCTTGGGCAGTGTTGGTCCATATAGTGAGGTCATAAAAACATCGTTATTGTCCCGGCGAATCTCTCGTATATCCCAGCTGCTATGGAGGTGGTTGTATTTGTATTTGTATAAATCACCCGATACGTAGTTGACCTAAAACTTGTCTGATGGCCATCTGTTAGCTTACCAGTTTCTAGTAATACATTAGTTGACATATTTGGGATCTTCTTTGAATTTCACCCTTAAAAAATCATACAAATTATTTCTCTGAATCCCTGGCCGAGTTTCGACTGATTTTATTTGTTACTATTATGCAACTTTGGTTATCTACAACTTAACTACTGCTTCTGTGTATTACTTGTGCTAAAACCATGGTATTCTCATACCCCCTGTAAATCCGTAATCCCTTGTCTCCTCCTTCCCAGGGTAGGGAAAATTTAGCGTTATTATGTTTGAAATTCAAGTTTTAGGGTACAACTTTCAACAGCACAACGGTACGCTTTAATTGAAATGACGCGAAGCTATTACTAAAGGGGCAGTCCTTCCTGATATTAATTTGATTTTCATAGAAAAAGACAACTAAGGAACAGGGCAGTGAAAGGTTGAGCAAATTCCGATTAAAAATGATCAAGTTATGAATATGTGAAGTTCCGATCAATCAAACATAAATTGGCCACACTGTGACATATCTCGCAAGCTTCTATCCAATTTGCTCTGTACATATAATTTCTTCTTTTTTTTCTTGAGGGGGGGGGGGGGGGGGGGCTCCTGTCGAATTTGCATTGAGTTTTTATTTTTTTCAAATCTTGAGACATTATAAATCATAGTATTATTGTAATGGGTCCCATAATGTGGGCGAGGGCGCAACAGGGGACTCAACAGGTGCAGTAGTCTTTAGGAGTATACGGGGAGGGGGGGGGGGGGGAGGGGGCATTATCCCAGTCGAATAGCATAGACAATGAAGAGAGAGACAAAGAGAAGGGGGGGGGTGTTCGGTGAAAAGAAGATGATATGACACTTCTCGTCGACATCCTTTACCATTTGCTACATGTTTTAATTCGCATTCCATCCACCAAGTAAGATCGTTGGCTCCAAAATGATGGGAGTGCCCCTTATTTACTGGACCAAAGCAAGGGCGAATTCCGAAAAGGGGAGGTAGGATGGGTGAGTCACAGGCATCTCTACCCCACTTTTAAGCTTGGCTGAAGAGGACCATTGTGTGTTTGTTTTATAATTGATATGCTTGTCACAATTATTTCGTAATTGCCCCTACCCCTCTTTTACCAAATTCTGAAGCCACCCATTCCATTTTTAACACCCCACTAAACTCAACCACCTCTTCTCTTTTGACTACTGGATTGACAGTACCTAATATGAGTTGAGTATCTCACTCACTAAGGAACATTTTCTATTAAGATCAGCAACGCCACATTAAAAAAAAAAATGTTTTTAGTCTCATCTACATTTAACATGAGTGCCCCACATAAACATAATTGCAATATGTTCACTAAGTGATGCAGAATGTAAGCGGATTGCGCAAGACCAATCCGATACGACACATCCGATGGTGACATTGCGCAATACCGATTGCACGAGAACAGGATATGGATTACCAAAGACCTACGGTGATGACACATTATATTTTTGAAGATGAATGTTAGAACGGAAAGTGGTGTTGTCCGCAAATAACACTAACAACATTTATCGGGCAGAGGGGAGGGGAGGGGGGGGGGGGCGGAGCTGTGACCAATACAATCCTGTGATAATTTTGAGTGTAAAATAATAAAAAATTCAAATATTTTATTAATCACGAAAAGAGGGTGCAGAATGGATTTAATACGCCCCTCCCCATTTTAAGGTTCAGAATATATATAAAAAAACGCAAATATTCTTGATGGCTGTGGACGTCTGAACATGAAGGACAAAAAAAGCACTTGTTTCACTTTTCTTCCGGGAGTGTGTCTTCATTCAGACAATGGTCATTTGGACAACTAATCCCCCGGAAAATTACCCTCTAGAACAATTAACCCATGTGGACAAGTATCCCCCGGAAAAAAAAAAATCTTTTGAATATTAAAACCAACTTATTATCAGGGTAGAATTCCCCTTTAATGAACAGGAGGGGGTGGCTTTGATAGGTTTTTTTTCAGGGGTGGGGTGATTGTCCACGGGGTTAATTGTCCTCGTGGGTAGTTGTCCTTGGTCGTCCTGAGGGGGGGGGGGGGTAATTATCATAGGGGGTTATTTTCAGGGGGCGGGGTAATTGTGCTAGAGGGTTATTTTTAGGGGGTGAGGAGGGGAATTTCTCCGGGGGGGGGGGGGTAGCAATTGTCCGCGGTGGTGATTTTCCTATGCCTCTCATAGCAATCACTTTATCTATAATATATGGCTGGCCTATTCTTACGCTTGTAAAAGGGAAGTAAAAACAACTGCGTAATAACTTAATAATAGGCGTACTGAGAAGAATATATCGATACACATGTATAGTTTATGCTTTGTAATGAACCGCCAGATTAAACCCTTACTAATGAGAAATTCAATTTGGAATATGGTCGAAGCTACGAGCTTGGCTCTTGTTTGACATTGACCGAGGAGCACTTGGAGACAGAGCATGTTCCATAGAAACCGAAACACCTTAGCTAAGCGAGCCGTCTCTGGATTTATTGGCCATGCAGGCCTACGAGAGCATTATGAATCATAAACATTTAAACATAAACATAAGGTGTTAACCTAAACTTTATTTGTTAATGAAATAGGCCAACGGGTATGCATTGAATATGATGTTATTATTTCTATAAAACAAGATATATATATATATATATATACCAAGTGGTAATCTTACCTCGGTAAATCATACTGTTGGTTATGTTTTACTCTAGACGACGTTAAGTGAAGAGCACAGCTTGGAGGATGGACCGTGAGAGAGGTGGACAGCGGGTCGGTTACCATGGTGGCAGAGGAAGAGGGGGTCGAGGAGGCTACCGGGGAGGACGAGGAAGGGGTGGAGGAGGGGATGACAGGGGAGGATTGAGAGACAGGGACGAACATGGAGGACGTCGAGATGGGAGAATGGAAGAAAGAGGAGGATGGAGAGACGGAAGGGGTGGCAGAGGAGGTGACCGTGGAGCAGGGGGGTGGAGGAGGGATATAGAGGAAGAGGGAGGAGACCGCCATTGGAGAGGAGGAGAACGGGGAGCAAGGGGAGGAGGAATAGGCAACCGTCCAAGAGGAGAAGAACAGGAACATGACGATGCTGGAGCTCAGGGAAATAGGTGAGCCGCTATTTTAAATGACCTCTGATACCTTAATTACACTGACAAGACTGACTCCAGAAGAACAATAGAACAAAAAAAAATATGATAGACGCATATAGAAAGCAAACTACACTGAGTGGTCATGAATTTAATTGTTTAAAGTCGGTTGCGGACGGTTTGACTGAGGTGTAAATAAAGCATAAACCATTGACCTTATAAAATGACGATGATTTCATAAAGAACTTTTGGGACAATTGTGGACATTGTTATTCCCACACACAGAGAAATAAAAGGTGTTCTTGGGGAGTAAAACGAAATTGGAAAAATAAGGCGCTCCTATTACACCTTTTAGGGAGTAAAACACGGAAATACGCAAGGGTGTATATTTGAGGGATGTAATTTTACACCCTATTTTAGTCAGACGAGCTCTGATTGGTCAGTGCATATGCGCATGCGCTACAGCAATGGCACATCGTGTCAATATAGGTACTGCCAAATGAAGAAAAATTAGCATAATTTACATATTTTAGTCATGTTAGGGGAATTATCATGTTTCATTTGGGCATATTATTTGTGTGAAAGTTATCCGATCAAGAATAAGGGGTTGTACCGAAGGTTATATTTGATAATTTAATGAAATTAGCAGAAGCGTTGTTTTACTAACTAGTACATAATTGTCTTCTTATACGTGTAAGTAAAGGGAAGATATTCGGTATAACTGAAGAGATACAAATAAATAACGAGTTATGTTTGTCTGAAATGAAAGCAGTATTGAAAATAGAACTATACAAGAATTGGGAAGAAAAATGGCAAAATTACAATAAAACAAACGTAAGACCTTTCAAACCAACAATTCAACATAACTTTGAGAGTACCCTTTTTAGAGACTGCGAAGTCATACTTCGCAGGCTCAGACTTTGCAACATAGGACTAAATTCAGACCCCTCAAAAATATGGGTATCCCAAACAACCCAACCTGGCCAAGCCAACACAAATTTTAAATACTGTAACACCCCTGAAACAATAACACACTATCTGATGGAATGTCCAAAATATACAATAGAAAGAGCAATGCTGATAATGGAAAGCAATATAACGAGCCCAAACGTAATAATGAAAATCCTAAAATCAACAGAAAGTGCGACCCAGAGAGCACTGATCCACTTCGTTCGTAGAACGAGGCGTTTTGAGTGTTCCTACTAGTTTTTGTTTTTTTGTTTTTTTGTTGCACATATCGCACGACAACCAAATGCTCTAAGATTATATTATCAAAAAAAAAAAAAAAAGAGAAGAGTACGAATTTACAAATAGAAAAAAAAAAAAAAAAAGTGAAAGGCGTAAATATTCTAAAAAAGAATGAAACGCCGATAATACCAAACAACAACAACGGTAAGGCAGGATTGTGTAACTAGCTAATTCCATTACATTTGAACCGATACGTCCAGCCATAAGTTAGTTCTTACAGTCTACACTTGTGTTGAGTTCACACTAATTGTTGTTTAGGTGAGCATTAAAGCCTTTCAACATATAACTCGACATTCTGGACTGATTTCTTTAGAGCAGTGAAACGTAGACAAAAGGGTGAGAATCAGTGACTGTTAGGTGATTACGAAGCATGGATGATTGATTGCTCGAGGGATGATCAATTGGTTGATGCTGTGCATAAAAAGGGTGTAGATTTACTCCCCACAGGGTGTGGAATCGATCATAAAGGGTATAAAATTCAACCCCACGGGTGTAAATTTGAACCCATTTTTCATGAAAATGGAACCAAAAGGTGTTAAATGAGCACCATTGGGTGCAAATTTCACTCCTTAAAAGGAGTACAATCATAACCTTGGGGTGCAAATTTACACCTTCTTATGGAAAAAAATAAATTTACTCCCTACATTGGGGAGTAAATTTACTCCCTGAGGGGTGTCACTTATGTGACAAGCAGTTACTCCCTATAGGGAGTCAATTTACACCTACTTTTCTCTGTGTGCACGTCACAGAAATAAACTTAACGTTTGCGATACTTTGTGTAACCAAAGCATATTATTGATTATTTTTTGGCGGTGTTATTTTTTCTGAAATGATCAAATGTTTATAGAAAATATAGGTCTATATGGGATAATATGTAAATGGATTAATGTTGCATCATTTCATACGGCATGCTATCTATTTGTGTGACTAACTTGAAACTCAGAGTGCTGAGTAAAATAATTCTTATGCCTCACAAGTCATGTCCCGAGTTCAAAGTTTCAAAAGAAATTCACTGACTGTACTGTACAAATGTGGACTTGCATATGGAGTATCACAACAAAAAAGAAATGCAACGAGAATTTAATTGGAAATATATTCAAGAAGTGCTCATCCATTCTCAGCGAAACGTCTTAGGTAATATTGTAGTAATATCTAATAATATTTGCATGAATATCACAAGGGTCCAATGTTACAAAGTTTTTATCATTTTTGTGAAGTGAACCAATTTGTAACTGTTAAAGGTTTAGCGCGTTGAATTGCACAAGTGCGAATTGTTCCTGAACATTTCCTGGCTAGCTCTCTAAATAACTTCAAATCACATTACAAAAGGGGTGTCAATAGATTTATAATTAATGTAATTTATGCAAGCATTACGGTCACTGCTCACGTCATAGTGATCGAAATATGATTAAGTTGAAGATTGTTTGCACCAAAAACTTCTTGGAATATTTTCTTTTGTTTCTTGTACTTAGGATATATTTCAAACTCATATTTATGACAATTGACGAATGCTATATTTCAAATCTGGAATGCTTCAGTGGTGATTTCATCATGAGATTATGAGTTAGACTGACTTGCAGACGCGAAATGTATACGTTTATTGTAACATTTGGAAATTGGTGTGTCTTACCAAAACAAACACAACTTTGCAGTCGTACCATAAATCCTTGTGAAATTCACATCGGGTTCAGGAGACACTGCTAGAGTATAGCTTATGAAATTCCATTGAGGATGGCTATGTACTTTTGATATGTTGCCAATTGATATCTCTTCGCATTTGTTTTGGTATACCACGTATGAGACTATTAAGGAACGGGAGAAAAGGGATGAGAACATGAAGCTAAGTTCAAAGAACAAGGTGAGGTTGTTCACACATTTTTAATAAATAGCAATATTAAAACACTAGTAGTGAGAAGTTTGCACTTTGAATAGAATTGAAATATGAATAAACTACTAATTTTTTCTCAAAAACCAACATCTTTTTGAGAGGATATACAATTGACTTTTTTTCCTTCTAATTACGTAGAATATAAACTTTGAAGATTACCTGTGTTTGCTCTTTATCAAATTTCAAAAATGTAGGAATCGGCGCGGCGGACCTCACCACAACCAAGCAAGGGGTCCTCGTGTGGTTCATCCTTTAGGCTATAAAACACTAGAACAGCTCCTGTCAAAAGACCCCGACGACGCAGTACAAGAGTTAGGTTCTCTCAAGCAAGGTCTGGGCAAGCTTCTAGAAATGACGGATATACGCTATGACCTGATATCGCTATTGTTTCAGGTCTATCACCATGTCTGCCAGGCGCAGGTGTCCAATGAAACTATCAACATGCTCCTAGATATGCTCGGAAGGAACAACTTCATCAACAGACATCTCAACGGCCATCTTATTGAAATGAGGAAAGAGAAAAACCAGAACAAACTACGGGTCATGCCTAGATGCATTCAAGATATCGCAATTGTCCTGTCAGAGCTACAGCAACGCCTTCCAAGTTACTTGACAGATGTTGAAGTTGCTGTGACACTCCTTGAAGATGCTGTCAAATACACAGAGAAGAAGAACATACTTGTGGATGAGACAATTCAAGACGAGGTACGCCAACTTGTGAAATTTCATGAGACAATCCAACAGGAAAAGCTAAAGAAGACACGTACGGATATCGAACCCGCAACACCTCCTCCAGATAATTTCCGTGAGCTCAGTGTGTTTCCAACCTCTAATGAACTGACAGATAATTCCCTGCGTCCTTACCTTCGACCAAACATTAAAAAGGGAAAGTATGAAAGTGTCGAACATTATCTTGACGTTCAATTTCGTCTTCTCCGAGAAGACTTTGTCCGCCCACTTAGAGAAGGCATTAATGAGTATAAAATAGCAACAGCTCGACCAGGGAAACGTGACAAACGCTTCCAAGACATTCGTCTATACTATGATGTAACACTAGACGAACCACTGTACTCACAAAGTGGAGTTACGTTCAGGATTCACTTCGATGAGAAAAAACGAAGCGGCTGATCTATGGTTCACTCGTCATCTTGTCACCTGATGATTTCAAGACCCTCGTCTTCGGCACAGTTGCAAACCGAAAGCCTGAGGATTTGGCTAAAGGCTTCATTGAAATCAAGCTCGAGAGGGACGAGGAAATTGCAGAGATCTTCACTGAAAAGACATTCATCATGGCAGAATCTTCAGCATACTTCGAAGCTTACCGGCATGTCCTGAGCCGCATCAAAAATGTCACTGAGCAGTCAATGCCCCTAACTGATTACATCATATCAGCATCAAAAGATGTTCGTCCACCTGCCTACATCCGGAACGATCGCTCCATTGAATATGACCTATCATCCATCGTCTCTGATAAAGTTCCAAACGCAAAGCACACAGCAATGCGTATGAAGACCGTGAGGATTCTCGATGGTCGTGAATGGACAAGACTAGGGAACACTGGTCTTGACGAATCCCAGCTTCGAGCCGTGCAAGCAGCACTTACTCAAGAGATGACGGTCATACAAGGCCCACCTGGTACTGGAAAAACTTACATCGGGTTGAAAATAGTTCACACTCTTCTCGATAACAAGCGTATTTGGAAAGAAGCTCAAGTTCTAGAACTGGCCGGACACGCAGGCCGTGCGAACAAACCAATCCTACTCGTCTGCTATACAAACCATGCTTTAGATCAGTTTCTGGAAGGAGTTGCAGAGTATAACAGTGAAGGTATCGTGAGAGTTGGTGGTCGAAGTTCTAGCGAGGCTCTGAAGCGGTTCAACCTCAATTCACTCAGGAGCTCAAAGCTTCGAGAAGAGACACCTCGACACGTGAGACGTAGAATCGGAGAGGTTCGTGGCGAAATCGAAAGTCTCGGGAGAGAAGTCAAAGGCCTTCAGGACAAGATTAACCATACGAGGAAGGGACTACTTCACGAAAGAGTACTCACGGAGCACATGACTATCGCACAAGAAATTAGCCTCAACCACGGAAACATCTTTGAAGTAGGTGGCCAGTCCCCTCTCGTCCATTGGCTCCTTGGTGATATTCAGATGGCACTTCCACCTGAGGAGCTTGATGTTCCGGAAGATAACGGACCACAAAATGAAGACGAAAATGACGAAGGAGAAGAAGAGCTTGATATCTTAGAGGAGGCGGATCTCCTTGACGAGATGAGGCGCCTGGACGTTGACGACCAACGAAATAGAATATTCACAGGCGATGCGAATGCCAACTTCGATGATGAACTTTTGGTTTTCCGACTGAACGATCTTGACAACTTGGAAGCGGGAGGGTGGCAACAAGACCGACGGCAGCTCAGAAATAGGAAGCACAACTTGGAGAGAAAGCTCAGGAGTAATGAAAGAATGTCCGACCAAGAGGCAAACACCGTTATGAACGTTTGGGGTCTTGAAGAAGGAAACCGATGGAGGTTATACCGCTATTGGGCTCATTTACATCGCCATGAATCTCTTCGTCAGCTCGTGGATATGCAACGGCAATTCGCAAAAGTTTGTCAGGAGCTACGCGAGGCACGCAGTCAAGAAGATTTTGAAATCCTCAAAAATGCCTCGATCGTTGGAATGACAACAACTGGAGCTGCCAAGTTCCATATGCTTCTTCAGAGAATCCAGCCTAGAATTATGGTGGTCGAGGAAGCTGCAGAGGTGTTAGAAGCCCATATTGTGACTGCATTGACTGAGTCATGTCAACATCTCATATTGATTGGAGATCACCAACAACTTCGGCCAAGTCCTACGGTCTTCAAATTAGCTACGCAGTATAACCTGGACATATCTCTGTTTGAACGTATGATCAACAATGGCGTACCTCATCAGCGCTTGATCCTACAGCATAGGATGAGGCCTGAAATTTCCCGACTAATGAGGATGGAAAGATTGTACCCATATCTCCAAGATGACGTCTCTGTGAAGAAGTTCAACGATATCCACGGGGTTACAAAGAACATCTTCTTCCTTCATCATGAAATGGAAGAAGATTCTGTGGATGAAATGAAGAGTCACTCCAACATTCACGAGGCAAAGTTCTTGGTAGGACTTTGCAGGTACTTCTTGCAGCAGGGCTACTTTCCAGAGCAGATCACGATCTTGACTACCTATTCCGGTCAACTCTTTGCCTTTAAGAGCTTGATGAAAAAGAGTGACTTTGAAGGTGTCAGAGTTGCTACAGTTGACAACTTCCAGGGAGAGGAAAACGACATAATTCTACTCTCTCTCGTTCGCAGCAACAAGCAGGGAAGTGCTGGCTTCTTGAAGATCGACAACAGAATCTGCGTAGCGCTCTCGAGAGCAAGAATGGGTCTGTACTGCATCGGAAATTTCAAACTCCTCGCACAACAAAACCCAAGTGGGCCAAGCTTGTGGAGGGAAATCGTGAAGGACGCTGAAATCTATCGCACCATCGGAAAATCCCTTAAGCTCCAGTGCAGAAATCACACTGGGACACAAAATGAGGTTTCAAGTGAAGCGGATTTTTCAAAAGTCCCAGAAGGCGGTTGTTCCGTACCATGTGAGGCACGTCTTACCTGTGGTCATGTTTGCCGAATGCCATGCCACCCCACCGACATGAAACATGAAAACTACAAGTGCCGTCAAAAGTGTACTCAGACAATTTGCCCCTTAGGTCATCGATGCATGAAGCAGTGCTACCAGCCTTGTGACACGCAGTGCAAAAAACCTGTTGATAAGACACTGCCTTGTGGTCACGTCCAGAAGGTGCCTTGCTACAAAAGCAGCTCAGAAGTAATCTGCGAATCTCCATGCCGCAGGAGACTGGATTGCGGGCATCAATGCAAGGAGCTGTGTGGAAAGGGCTGTACAGTGGTCCGCCAGGAAATGATTCGTCATTCTGACTGGCCTTGTGGCCATAATGTCCTCGCCAAATGCTCTGCTGGTCCTGAGTCCTGTTCGCAACCATGTGATAAGATTCTGAGTTGTGAACATCCATGCAAGGGTTCATGCGGCAAGTGCCACCAAGGACGTCTGCATGCATTCTGCAGAGAAAAATGCGATCGTACACTCGTTTGCGGTCACCCGTGCCGGTCGACATGTGCTGCGGATTGTCCAGCATGTTCGAGGAAGTGCGAAAACAGATGTCAACATAGCAAATGCAAGAAAAAATGTGGAGAACCTTGTGTTCCGTGTGCAGAGAGATGCATCTGGCGATGTCAACATTTTCGCTGTGGGGCACAATGTGGAAAACCATGCGACAGACGTGCGTGTAATGACCCTTGTGCGGTCCTGCTGAAGTGTGGCCACCCTTGCATCGGACTCTGTGGCGAACCATGCCCCAAGAAGTGCAGAATCTGTGATAAGGATGAAGTAACTAGGATTCTCTTTGGCGACGAAGAGGACAATGATGCTCGGTGAGATTTTTTTTGGTTATTTTTTACAAATACATTAACAAAGAGATTCTAAGGAGGTTGGGCCCTAAATATTTCATATGTCTTTAGATTAATGTTCATATATAGAAGAAACGTATAAAATAGCTTGTGATAAAGTTTACTTACGAAATGAAGAGGATGAAATGCTAATTCGAAGAATGAAGTGCAATTACTTGACAGTTTCGATAAACATACAAAAACAAAACAAAAAGAAGAAGAGAATAATAATTACTGATGACGATATGATATAAAAATCTTACCTTTACTCTATAATTACATGAACTTCAATTTACAGATTTCAACGATTTAACAATAATATTTTTTCTCAAGTGTCGCAAATAAGACGTTACGTCCATATCATCTCTCCTGTTCAGATTTGTGGAGTTAGAGGACTGTAAGCACGTGATTGAAGCGAATGCCCTGGACCAATGGATGAAGACGGATAGTGGAAGCAAGGACACGTCAGAGGCGACCTCCATTAAGGTATCCAAGAATTATTTGTCGTGAATATTTTGTTTTACTATTCTGTAAACATTTGCATTGAGAACGCGGTGGAAAACAATTTATTTTTTTCTTTTGCTGTTTTGATAAAATGGAGTTTGTGACGTCTTTTCATTTCTGTTCCGACACAATTTTGGACTAATTAGAGGTTGCTTCTTTATTGTTTATGATATTTCCACGTTATCTAATCAAACATTTTTCATTGCTCCAATAATAAAGAAAAAAAAAAAAGAAGTACAACGAATTTGAACATAACGATGGGAATCTCGACCCATTTTTCAAAACGTACGTGTTACATTAAAGAAGAATTGAAAGAAAAATTATATCTAAGCCATTTCTGAACTTTTTTGATTCCTTTGATAGCTGAAAGAGTGTCCATGGTGCAAAACACCGATCAGACGCAATCTGCGATACGGAAACATCATCAAACAAGCACTGGATGATATAAATGCTGTTAAAAGAAACATCTTCGGCAACGAAAGGACAATCCACAATCTCCGTCAGAACCTACAAGAACGAATTCATCGAGAAGTTGTGTGTGCCATAGCAAGGGATCAGCAACTGTTCCTATTATTCGAAACCATGGTCAGTTCGACGTATGCGTTAAGCCATGGACAAATCACCGCTTTGGAAAACAGAGTCCGCTTTCAGGAGGAAATGATAGACCTTGCTAAAAAATTGCAATCGCTGCGATCTCCATCCCTAAATCAGCAGTACGTTAAGCAGATGAAGAGTGAGATAGTTGTCCTGCAGACGTGGTTGTGCCAGGAACCCATCGACAGGATGTCCCAGCAGCAGACTGATGACGCCAACAGAGAAGCAAAGAGGTTCCACTTAGCCTTGAATCTTTTCCAGATCCTGGTTAATAAACCAGCTGCTCGTGACAAAGCCAGCGAAGAGGTCAAGGCCGCCGAGCTTCAACTCTTTGATGGAAAGGCTATGACTGCCCAACGAGCAAATGAAGTCAACGATCTACTCAAGAAAGTCGATTACAAGTCCGGTGGGTTGGGAATTAGCGAGAAAGAGAGGAAGGAAATAGTCGCCGCCATAGGTCTGGCCAAAGGTCATTGGTTAAAATGCCCCATAGGGCATGTCTACGCCATCGGGGAATGTGGTGGTGCCATGGAGACGAGCAAGTGCCCTGAATGTGGTCAAGGAATTGGGGGCACCCAACACCGACTGACAGAGGGCAATAGGGTTGCTTCAGAGATGGACGGGGCGCGATATGCAGCATGGTCGGAAGAAGCTAATAACATGGCGAATTTCAACCTGAATGATTTGCATTAGAATTGACACTTGATAGCATTTGGTGAGCATACAGGCTGTCCTCATATTATCGTAGACAACTTTATTTCCCTTCTCCGATAGTTCTCATTCACTTTTCGTATTTAAGATGTTCGGCATTTCATTATCAACTGTCGACATGTACATG
Source organism: Strongylocentrotus droebachiensis (assembly GCA_035222895.1). Lineage (NCBI taxonomy): Eukaryota > Metazoa > Echinodermata > Echinoidea > Camarodonta > Strongylocentrotidae > Strongylocentrotus > Strongylocentrotus droebachiensis. Next base: position 247,126 of record JAVYIG010001699.1, on the reverse strand, counting down.
TATACCGTCGAACATTAAATGAAGTAGAAATCAACTACTGTAACACTTTCTGTTGACGTAATTTCTCATGATATTTTCAATAGAGATGCCGTGCTGATGTTATAAAAAAAAAACACATTTTGTAAATTTAGTGATTTGAAGTCATTTAATTTGTGATGCCTCCGCTACAAAGTAGCCGAAGGCATTATGTGTTTGGGTTGTCCGTCCTTCCGTACGTCCCGTTCTCGTGATCGCGTTATCCCAAGAACTGATTGATTGATTCCCGCCAAACTTAGGTCGTGTATGTATCTTGCAGAGCCAATGAGCTGATTAGATTTTGGGGTCACGAGGTCAAAGGTCAACTGTCACAGGGCTCATTATGTATGCAAAAATAGCTCGTGATCGCGTTATCTCAAGAACCGATTGATGGATTACCGCCAAACTTGTGTCATGTATGTATCTTGCAGATTCAATGAACTGATTAGATTTTGGGGTCATTAGGTCAAAGGTCAAAGGTCTTGGGGGCTCAAGGTCTTGGGGGCTCATTTATACAAAAAATTTCAATTTTCAATAGAACCGACGGATGGATTAATATCAAACTCAGGACATGTATGTTCAAATTTTTAAAATTGCTTCTGTTTTGGTTTGTAAAATTGTTTCGTAGTGGAGGCATCGCAGTCGAAGATCCATCCTAATCAAGAATCCAAAATACAGTAGGCCTATTAAACTGTTAAAGTGAGAAAATTAACCATTGTTGCCTCAACGTACGAAACAATCAAGCAGTAAAAAACAATATGTATATATACGGGACTTTTTTTGTACATTCATCGATAGAACTTGTATCATTCAGACATACTTATTATTGGAAAATGTGTGTGTATATGTAGTATACCGCTTCACATGTAAGGTAGAGTTTATGCTTTATATTAAATGACTTTCTGCGATTTGATGAATGAATTAGTAAATAATCTAGAATTGACCAATGAAAACCTGTGTAGGGCAATTTTAAATAGTGTGTCTCCTAAATGCCTTTTCCCATTTATTTCATTCAAAAATTAAAAAAAAAAACCTAGATATGACCATTTCATAAACGTGATGATACCAGAAAGAGCTAATGGTCAAAAGTCATATCAAGATATTTTTATTTGTAAATGAAATAATTGGATAAATGTTCAAAGTCGAAAGGAACACAATGCATGGAATCACCTTATAGTTCATCGAACTATAAACAAACAAGACAAAAATGAGAACCAACTTTGAACCGAAGGTATTTACACATTCAATAGAGCCATACGTCATCCCCACGTCACATCCGTTTTATTGAACTTGTTACAAGTTACAATAACTGTTATAAGCTACTGAAATCGTTGCATTTGATTGGCTGCGAGCATTTTTTTCCCATTTTGATCGTGTATTGTATTATGTTACCACTCGTACGGAAAATGCTGTATATTTTACATTTCATATAACTCATTCATTGTATGTTATAAGAGCAGAAAACCGCCCATTATGGGTCAAATTTCGCATTTAGTGCTGCCAATCGGATCGGGGCGGGGGTGGGTCAAATGTATAATACTGCTTGCGTTAACTATAAGTGCATTACAGATATATTTAACGAGTAAATAAATAAAAAAGTATATTATTTGATTATCAGTTAGTAAACTGCAATTATTGTACGTGTGATATATTTTCTTAACAATATGAACAAATCCCTTTTTTGGGGTATAATTTCGGCGACCATCGCATAAATATTACTGATATGTTTGACCAAAATCCTATTAAAGATCAGGAGGTAATATATTACACGTCGGAATGCAAGCAAGTGTTTGCAAATGATTGTGAACAAGATTTGTTAATTTTTTGCCAACTGCTAGATAAAATTTGACATCACTTTATATATAGTGCATCACAGCTTTCCGTTGTCATAATAGAGACGTTATACTTATCACTTATCAAATAATTAAGTTATTTCAAAACCAATTTGTAGACTTTATTGTAGTTACTGTATTGTAAGTCTCAAATCCTGAGGTTTTAGTTCATGTACACGCAAACAACTGAGGTGCTAAATGTTGGGTGCTGAGTGAGATTCTACACTTGAAGTGCCAAAATCAGCACTTGACGGGTTAACTTTAACAAGGAAACCGAAACGTGCTGAATATTTGAGTGCAGAAAACGAGTGCTATAACAATATGCAGCACTTAACATCGAGTGCTGACTGCATAACCTGATCTGATTGGTCGGTTAGTATAATAGCTGTTACCTTGTGAATATTTGTTTTTGAATCAAATTCAGCTAAGAGATTCTTACATTCTTCATTCTCCAGGTCAATACCCAAGGCCTCAAAAGTCTGAATAACTTTGCTCCTTAAACTGTCAACAACATCAGTATTCAAAGCTGTTGCAGCAGATAACACTCTGTTTGTCATAGCATGGGTCATGTTGGTGTTTGATAAAAGAGAACCAATGAAAAATGCAGCTGGTCTCACTATGAACATGACAGACAATGAAAGCGGACAAAATATACAGTTCCTCAGGTAGACAAAGGAACATCCCTTGACTGCTATTATGTAAAATGTGTAGAACAGGTGAATATGCATGTGACACCTGTTCTACACATTTTTACATAATAGCAGTGAAGGGATGTTCCTTTGTCTACCTAAGGAACTGTATATTTTGTCCGCTTTCATTGTCTGTCATATTCATAGTGTCTTGTACTGTCATTATGCATTGCTCCATCTTGTTCTTGTAGTAGGCTTATCCTATCATCATCATCATCAAATGCATCATCTGCTGCAGGATTATGCACTTCACCAACAGCAACACCCAAATCAGCATCAACTAGACCCTCCATACCCTGTACAACTTCAGGTTCAGGTTCTTCTTGTGGATGTTGGTTTAATAAATGTTTCCTGTAAGAGTTGAAAGTGGTAAATGACGAAGGACATCCACCTTGACCACATACCAAATGTAGATGGGGCATGTCAAACAACGCATGAGTTAGCACTTGCACAAGGGCTATTCTGCTAGCACCCAAAAGAGAGCAAAACTTGGCACTTTAAGTGCACAACAGTCAGCTCCTTTGGGTGCTAGCAAAGTAGCCCGGGTGCAAGTGCTAACTCAGCACTTCGAGTGCAGTCACTATGCGAGCTCCTAAAAAGTGCTAAAATTGAATCTTTAAGTGCTAAATTTAGCACAACAGTCAGCTCCTTTGGGTGCTAGCAAAGTAGCCCGGGTGCAAGTGCTAACTCAGCACTTCGAGTGCAGTCACTATGCGAGCTCCTAAAAAGTGCTAAAATTGAATCTTTAAGTGCTAAATTTAGCACTTTTTTTTTTTGAGTGTACATGTGCAAGTGTAAGTTATCACATTGCATTGCTTGAAAAGTTATGAAAACTTTTAACGGGAAAAAGCTTGGTTGACTTTAAAAATAAAACAAGAATACGTTACATTGTATATCCGAATTAAGGTTGGAAATCAAAGATTGAAAAGCTCGTTGCACAGTGATCGAGTACGTTCCACTTACTCAAACGGTATGTCACAGAGTTGCGTTTTATCGATTAAAATTAATACATCATTTCTGTTTTTTATCATTATTATTATAATTGTTTGTTTTGATAAATCACTGTACATGCACATTCATAGTACACTTTCCCTTTACAATAGACGCAGGGAGGCAACACATTAAAAGAGGGAGAGTTATAGAGATGACGACTCATTGGAACGATTTTCAGTAATGCAAACAATGTTACCAATAAAGTTGGAATATTTTTCTACACCTCCTTTTATTAAAAATAACTGTTAAACTTATTCTTCATACAGTTTCTCTCTTCATTGATCAATCTCTACGACCCTTTAGATCTATAAAACTATGAGAATATATCAATGTTACCAATAAAGTTGGAATATTTTTCTACACCTCCTTTTATTAAAAATAACTGTTACACTTATTCTTGATAAAGTTTATATCTCCTTAGTGCTTTATTGATCAATCTCTACGACCCTTTAGATATGAGAATATATCAATGTTATCTTCATCTATAAATAATAAATCATATTTTCACAATTATTTCATGAAAAGAGGTCGAGAAAAAGTATTCCAACTTCATGGGCAACTACAGTGTACAGCTGTATTTCTTATCTACCATGTCATTGACAAACAGTGACAGGGAAAATATGTGTAAGTCTGTTCAAATGTGAGTCTAGGATTTTCACGCGTGTATGCGTGTGTGTGAGAGAAGATGCGCGTGTGTGTGCGTGTGTAATATGAGAGAGAGAGAGAGAGAGAGAGAGAGAGAGAAGATGTGTGCGTGTGTGTGTATATATATATATGAGAGAGGGGGAGATAGAGAGAGAGTAGGTGTGTATGTGTTGGTGAGAGAGAGAAAGAAAAGAGGTGTATATGTATGAGATAGAGAAATATAACATGTGTGTGTGATGTGTGCGTGCGTGTATGTGTGTGTTTGAGAGAGAGAGAGAGAGAGAGGGAGAAGAGGTGTGTGTATGTGTGAGTGTGAGAGATATAGAGAGGAAAGAGGTGTGTGTAGGTGTGGGGGGGGGGGGGCTAGGGGTGTAAACTATGCAACAATGGCATTTCACAAATTGTATGTGAACGCTTGTTATTATTTCGCAATTCCCAGTTATGTCCAATTTCCCCAGACAGATGTTGCGCAATAGCATGTAGACAATGTCAGAGCAACTTTTATTAATTTACCAATTCCATATATAGGCCTAGACAGGAGTGGCAATTTCTTTTCATGGGGGGGGGGGGGGGGATACGAGGGGCGAGGGGGCATAGTGTATACTGTATACTCACCTGATACCAACGGAATACAGATTTTTAACAATACTTACTTAGTACATTTTGAAGGATATTATGCGAGGGAGCGTAGTGACCGATCGAGAAACTTTTCGCTTATGTATTAATCTAAAGATATGGTCACAACACCTAAAAGTAGCCTGCTCGGCGGCCGGGCGGTGAGTTTTAAGCCAATTTTGCTCGGGCACCGCTTGTTATTAGGGCATCGCACGGTCGCTGCTGAACTTTTAGCGCGGAGTTAAAGGGATAGTTCAGTTCTGTTTCAGACCGCAAATGCCTTCAAAGTGCATGGTTATTGCTCTTATTTTGTATCTATGACATTTATAGTGCCCTTTTAGAACCTAAAATTGCTATGAAGGTAATTTTAGACCCCAACATGTGTGAAATTTAGCCTATACGATCATACCAATTCAGCTCCACTTAAATAGAAGCACGGTGACCGTTAATTGATTATTTAATTAAAAATAACAATACATGTGTGAAATTTAGCCTATACGATCATACCAATTCAGCTCCACTTAAAATAAAAGCACGGTGACCGTTAATTGATTATTTAATTAAAAATAACAATACATGAGCCGGCTAATTGTGGGTAGTATAACCAACACGAAAATGCCAACAAAAAATACGACGTAAAAGGCGTTATTTCGTTTTTTTTCAAACGTTTTTTTCAAATTTTTCAAAATATGTAATATTTGTGGTGGTACACAAGTATTAGAAATCGTTACATTTCAGCCGTCTCTGAACCGATTTTGATCAAAGAAAGACAATTTTGTCATTTAAATATTATGTTCTTTCAAATTTGACACTAAGTTTTTCATTATCTCACAAAAAATTATTTTGTTCAGCGCCCTCTGCAACAGAACTCAACTATCCCTTTAAAATTCGGGCGGTGCCTGCTCATTTTGGAGCCCCGCCGATGACCGGCCGGCCGCCGGGCAATTTCTTCAAAATCAACCGGTGGCCGATGGGAGACCGCTCGGGAATGGGTGGGTCATCAGTCGGTCACTGCCGAGACGCCGCCCGGAGAAGCTCCTCGATTTCGCCCAGTTTTTACCTAAAATCGAACGGCGACCGACGGGAAATCGACAGGGCACCGCCCAGGCAATGCTGGGGTTCTGCAGCCTGCTCGACTTTTCCCAAAATCGTTGGGCGATCCCTAAATTCCAGCGGCGACCGAGCAGGCTACTAATCGGTCGGTCGCCGCTCTGAGATGTGACCATAGCTTAAACGCTGCACTCTTGGGCCCTCCAATGCCGAAAAAGTCTTTAGTCAGTATTTGCTATAAATATTTTTTTAACTTTTTCAAATTTTCCGGGGGGGGGGGGACGAGTCCCCCCTTACCCTTAAATTATTTGAACATAGTGGTTGTTTTTCAGGAATTCATGTTATTGATTTATGTTATGATGAATCGGGTGCGATTCAAATATTAACACCAAATAATAACAATTACTGCCTGTATATAGAATGTCCATCCGTTTGAAGGGAACACAATTATTAGGTTCCATGACACATGCTCCGCCGACGATTGCTCCGCCGACATTTACTCCGCAAAACGCGACAATTGCTCCGCGACATTTGCTCCGCGACATTTGCTCCGACGTCAAATGCTCCGCCGACAGGTGCTCCGCCGACAGTTGCTCCGCCGACAGTTGCTCCGCCGACAATTGCTCCGCCGACAGATGCTCCGCCGACAATTGCTCCTCCGACAGGTGCTCCGCCGACAATTGCTCCGCCGTCAATTGCTCCGCAAAACGCGACAATTGCTCCGCCGACATTTGCTCCGCCGACATTTGCTCCGCCTGAAGCGACACTTGCTCCGCCGACATTTGCTCCGCCGACATTTGCTCCGCCGACATTTGCTCCGCCGACAATTGCTCCACCGACAATTGCTCCGCCTGAAGCGACAATTGCTCCGACGACATTTGCTCCACCGACAATTGCTCCGCCGAAAATTGCTCCGCCGACAATTGCTCCGCCTGAAGCGACAATTGCTCCGGTGACATTTGCTCCGCCGACAATTGCTCCGACGACATTTGCTCCGCATGAAGCGACACTTGCTCCGGTGACATTTGCTCCGACGACATTTGCTCCGCGCAAAAAGTGTCCCATTAAATACAAATGCTACTACACTCAAAAAAAAAAAGTGCTAAATTTAGCACTTAAAGATTCAATTTTAGCACTTTTTAGGAGCTCGCATAGTGACTGCACTCGAAGTGCTGATTTAGCACTTGCACCCGGGCTACTTTGCTAGCACCCAAAGGAGCTGACTGATTTAGCACTTAAAGATTCAATTTTAGCACTTTTTAGGAGCTCGCATAGTGACTGCACTCGAAGTGCTGATTTAGCACTTGCACCCGGGCTACTTTGCTAGCACCCAAAGGAGCTGACTGATTTAGCACTTAAAGATTCAATTTTAGCACTTTTTAGGAGCTCGCATAGTGACTGCACTCGAAGTGCTGAGTTAGCACTTGCACCCGGGCTACTTTGCTAGCACCCAAAGGAGCTGACTGTTGTGCACTTAAAGTGCCAAGTTTTGCTCTCTTTTGGGTGCTAGCAGAATAGCCCTTGTGCAAGTGCTAACTCATGCGTTGTTTGACATGCCCCATCTACATTTGGTATGTGGTCAAGGTGGATGTCCTTCGTCATTTACCACTTTCAACTCTTACAGGAAACATTTATTAAACCAACATCCACAAGAAGAACCTGAACCTGAAGTTGTACAGGGTATGGAGGGTCTAGTTGATGCTGATTTGGGTGTTGCTGTTGGTGAAGTGCATAATCCTGCAGCAGATGATGCATTTGATGATGATGATGATAGGATAGGCCTACTACAAGAACAAGATGGAGCAATGCATAATGACAGTACAAGACACTATGAATATGACAGACAATGAAAGCGGACAAAATATACAGTTCCTTAGGTAGACAAAGGAACATCCCTTCACTGCTATTATGTAAAAATGTGTAGAACAGGTGTCACATGCATATTCACCTGTTCTACACATTTTACATAATAGCAGTCAAGGGATGTTCCTTTGTCTACCTGAGGAACTGTATATTTTGTCCGCTTTCATTGTCTGTCATGTTCATAGTGAGACCAGCTGCATTTTTCATTGGTTCTCTTTTATCAAACACCAACATGACCCATGCTATGACAAACAGAGTGTTATCTGCTGCAACAGCTTTGAATACTGATGTTGTTGACAGTTTAAGGAGCAAAGTTATTCAGACTTTTGAGGCCTTGGGTATTGACCTGGAGAATGAAGAATGTAAGAATCTCTTAGCTGAATTTGATTCAAAAACAAATATTCACAAGGTAACAGCTATTATACTAACCGACCAATCAGATCAGGTTATGCAGTCAGCACTCATGTTAAGTGCTGCATATTATAGCACTCGTTTTCAGCACTCAAATATTCAGCACGTTTTGGTTTCCTTGTTAAAGTTAACCCGTCAAGTGCTGATTTTGGCACTTCAAGTGCTGATTTTGGCACTTCAAGTGCAGAATCTCACTCAGCACCCAACATTTAGCACCTCAGTTTTTTGCGTGTATACTACGACAAATGCTTCGCCGACAATATTTTTTTTTCACGGGTTGTTTTTGTTTCTTTTTTGTTTCTTCATTTTCTGAATGCATTTCATGAAATTATGTAAATGAAATGAAATGAATGAATGTTGATGATGTGGGAGAAAAAAGCAGTTGCCTAAAAGTCATTTCGAATATACTGAAATAACTTTCCATCTATCACTGTACGTCCCACATAATGTACACTAAACACTCATTACATGTCATGGGAAGTTTTTTTTTTTAAGTAGAGCAGCAAGCCACATTCCCCAATACGCGCATACCTCCTAGTTAATTTCAAACAGCTCATCAATATGTAAGACCTGAAATTACCTCAATGAAAGAAGACTAATAACATGAGAGGAAAGAAAAGAGCAAAGAAGACAACCGTTTTTTGCTATTCCCCATAATGTTTGATTTAAAAAAATAAAAAATAAAATTATAGCTCCTTACGCAAGTTCTCCGGCGAAAGATAATTACTCCGCTCAAAATCTGTTTCATGTATTACTCATTAGCTGATCCAAAGCTCAAGGCTATCTCTCTCTCTCTCTTTCTCTCTCTCCCATGCTCCTCCTTTTCCTGTTTACACCATTTTCCTGTCTTCTTTGCTCTTTTCTTTCCTCTCATGCTATTAGTCTTCTTTCATTTCCATCACTTCTTCTCTGCTCCCCCTCTCGAGTTCTATTTCTCTCGTGAAATTGAAACGTAAAGTAATACAATCATGTAGTACATTCTTGTTTAGAATAATATTTTCAATAATATCCAGTCCATTTTCTAAAGGTTTCTTTCCTTTAGTTAAGTGTATGTAGCTTTAATATATATATATGTTAGTGTGTAAAACACTCCGTTTCATTCGAGTACTTTGTTTTCACTGAATAATTTAAGGGACTCACGAAGCCACCGGAAGAAGAGCAATTGGCTTATCATGAAGAACTAACATCAAACTGCAAGAAAATGATTTGTATAAATGTGAATAAGCAGAAAGGCGGCCATCTCATTTTCCCGTCTGAATGTGTTCTCTTCCTTACGTATATAAGTGCCCTTATTTTCTAAACATCCATGATGACCTAGTACATTGTATAATGCTTTACCTAGTAAGATGCATTGATCGAGGTAATTTCAGGTATTACTGTGGCTGTGACTGTGGCTTGCTGATCTACTTTTTTAAAAAAACTTCCCACGACATGTAATGAGTGTTTAGTATACATTATATGGGACGTACAGTGATAGATGGAAAGTTATTTCAGTAATATTCGAAATGACTTTTAGGTAACTCCTTTTTCCTCCCACTTCATCAACATTCATTCATTTCATTAATTTTCATCTACATTATTTCAAAAAATGCATTCAGAAAATGAAGAAGAAAAAAAGAAACGAAAAAAAATAGGTGTAAAGAAATTTTGTCGGCGAAGCATTTGTCGTAGTACTAGTAGCATTTGTAGTTTATGGGACACTTTTTGGGCGGAGCAAATGTCGTCGGAGCAAATGTCGGCGGAGCAATTGTCGCTTCAGGCGGAGCAATTGTCGGCGGAGCAATTGTCGGCGGAGCAAATGTCGGCGGAGCAAGTGTCGCTTCAGGCGGAGCAAATGTCGGCGGAGCAAATGTCGGCGGAGCAATTGTCGCGTTTTGCGGAGCAATTGACGGCGGAGCAATTGTCGACGGACCAATTGTCGGCGGAGCAATTGTCGGCGGAGCATCTGTCGGCGGAGCAATTGTCGGCGGAGCAACTGTCGGCGGAGCAACTGTCGGCGGAGCAACTGTCGGCGGAGCATTTGACGTCGGAGCAAATGTCGCGGAGCAAATGTCGCGGAGCAATTGTCGCGTTTTGCGGAGTAAATGTCGGCGGAGCAATCGTCGGCGGAGCATGTGTCGGGTTACCAATTATTAATATTATAATCATCAGAGGCGGCGAAGCGACTTCCAAAGTGGGGTGGGGTGCACCAACCAAAAGGGTGCCTTTTACAGATTTTTTTTGTCTGTGTGCCCATGCTTTGAGCCATAATGCAAGGCCGTACAGAGGATTTTTTTATGTTGGGGACCGGGGTAAAATTCAATGAATTATTGAAATTTTATTGCATTTTTTTAAATATTTTTTATTTGTTGGAACTGCCCCCTACCCTAGCCCCGCTGCGTACAGTCATGGTTCAGTGGCAAAGCAATGGCCTCGTCACTGTGAGGCCTTAGGATCAAAACCGTGTCGATGTGCCATATTAGTTCCCTTTTGTGGGGCATTAATCCTTCTTACTGTCATTTATGACTTAAGGGCGAAGGTCCCCTAGTTGATAAGCATAGTAGCATACACATGCTTTAGCAGTCACGCAAAATAAACACTGGCAAATTATTATTCCATATATCTGAGAATGTATACTATATTATCTAGATTTATTAGGAATAAATCATTGTCAAAATAATTCCATAAATTGGGGTTAACAAAAAAAAAATCCAACTATATGAGCGACAGTGTATAATTATGGTCAGATGAGCATATTTTGATACCTTATTTGTGACACTGGCGGGTCACTATTTGGTGTGGGGTCAAGGGGGCGGAGCCCCCAGGAGCTCAGTGGTTTTATGCATTAAATTACCGTCAGATGAGCATCCAGGTGCCCGCATTAGGGCCCTAGGTGGAATCCAGGGGGCAGAACCCCCGGAAGCTCATGGGTTTTAGGCTTTTAATCACGGTCAGATGAGCAAATTTTGACACTTTATTATTTGTGACAAAGGCAGGTCACTTTTCATTTTTTCTTTCTTTATGTATTTACCATTTTCCAACAAACGCATACAAAAATATAATTTACTAAACTCTGAGGAAAAATCTCGGAAAATGATGTCATTTCAGCAACATTTGTAAATCACCGGTATCGAATTAGAAATAAACCACGTTTGAATTATATATATATATATATATATTTTTTTTTTTGGGGGGGGGGGCACCTGTCACCTCCAGCTCCCTCCCCCATCAGTACGCCAGTAGGCCCCCCTGATCTACATCTTGTTGGCGGGAAAAATCGTAACTGATCTCTCCTAACTTTCTTCTTTCTCTTTTTTTCTTTCCCTTTCTCTCCTCTTCTTCTTTCCTTTCCCTCCCTTCTCTCTGTTTTAGGATTGCTGGGGGAGGCAAGGGTCTATCGGCCCCCGATCCACACGTTGTTGGCGGGATTAATCGCAACTGTTTCCCCCTTCTTTTCACCCTTTTCGTTTCTTCTTCCTCTTTTTTATTCCCCAACGTAAAGCTGGGATTTCTGAAGACCTACCTGTAAGAATAATACGAGAATTTGCTTACGAATTGTGTATCCCATTGACTGATATTCTGAATGATTCGTTTCAGAGTTCTATTGTCCCCGTACTCTGGAAAAAAGCTGAAATTGTACCCATTCCTAAGTCACAACCACCCACATTGCAAAATCTACGCCCTATTTCACTTACTTCTTACTTTGCAAAACTTGCCGAATCGTTCATATGTAAATGGTTACTTGAAGATATTACCAGGCATATTGATCCCAATCAGTATGGAAATCGGCCTGGCTTAAGCACTAACCACTATTTGATACAACTTCTTCATCAAATATATGCCAACGCTGATAAACCCAAATCTTTATCCACCATCATACTTACCGATTTTTCTAAGGCGTTTGATCGCATCGACCATAATATTGTAATCAACAAATTGATCCATCTGCAAGTGAGGCCATGTGTAATTTCATGGATACTGAGTTTCCTCGAGTTGCGTCAACAAAGGGTAAAATATTTTGGTCAGTTATCTAATTTGAAAACAATCAATGCTGGTGTTCCGCAAGGTACCAAACTTGGTCCGATTCTATTTATTGTAATGATCAATGATGCCTGTAATGATGTTAACTTACCAATTTATAAATATGTTGACGACTTAACGATTGTAGAAAGCCGAAAAGTAACATCTCAGTCTAAACTTCAAAATGCAATCACTGATCTATACCAATGGTCAACTAAAAATAATATGACATTGAATCCGTCCAAGTGTTTCTCTATGGTTATAACATTTATGAAAAATTGTGAAGAACAAACTTCAATTTTTGTTGGCGACAAAGAATTAATTTATGTTCATCAAGCCAAACTCCTCGGAATAATTTTACAATCAAACCTAAAGTGGGATAGTCATGTATCCGATCTCACAAAAAGGTGTAATAGGAAGTTGTTTATGTTTCGTTGCCTTAAGAAGTATGGATTCCCTGTAGATGACCTTTTACTTATATATAAAGGATACATTCGTTCGATTTTAGATTATGGGGTACCGGTTTTTAATGGTAGTTTAACAAAAACTCATGTATATATTTTAGAACGTATTCAGAAAAGGGCTTGCAAAATCATTTTAGGATGTCAGTATGAAAATTATGAAGCAGCTTTGGAAACGTGCAATCTACGTTCATTAGAAGCAAGACGTGAGCAGTTATGTATAGACTTTGCCAATGCATTTGTCAAACACCCACAATTTAAAGAATGTTTACCCCTTAGACAACAAAGCACTTATGCTCTAAGATCTCAATCAAAGTTTAAACAATACCAATGTAAAACAAAACGCTTCCAGTGCAGCTCTCTTCCTTACTTTATAAATCTTTTGAATAAAATGTAATACCAATATAAAATGTTATTTTTAGAATTTCACAGTCCATGATTGAACTATGTTAATGAATTTTGATAGTTTTATCTCAATTTTCTGCATTAATGAATATTTCTTGCCATCTCTCCTCATCTGTAATGTCCCCCTTCTCCCTCTTCCTTTCTCTCTTTCTCCCCTTCTTTCTCTTTGTCATCACCCCAACTCTCCCTCTCCTACACCTCTCCCTATCTCTTTCATTTTTAACAAAAAAAAATGAATTTGATCAATGATTTTTTTATGAAATGTATATATGTTTGATTATTGATTTATGTCATATTTTGTGTTATTTCAATTTGAATCGCAATTGTATTGTATATAACCTTGTGAAATTGATCGCAATTCAGCCATTGGCTGCGATGATCTTTTTAATAAAAACCATTTCTATCTTTTAGCTCTCCTCTTTCCCTTTCCCTTCCTTCCCCCCTTTTTTTTTGGGGGGGGGGAGGTGGGGGGCAGGGGGGGGGGGGGAGACAAGGGCCTTTTGCCTCCCCTGAACTACAACTTGTTGGCGGGAAAAATTCAACTGATATCCCCCTTCTTTTCTTCTTTTCCTCCTATTTTTTCCTTCCCTTTCTCTCCTCTTTCCCTTCTTTTTTTTTTCTCTCTCTCTCTCTCTCTCTTTCTTTTTTCGCCGGGGGGGGGGGGGGGGGGGGGGCAAGGCCCGCTCACCCCCTGGATTGGCGCCTGGCTATACAATCGTACCGCAGACAAATAATATTTGATCAAAGCATGATATAAATAAATTCAGCCTCGATGATGACATAAGCGAACCAATCGCCAAAGTTCACGGTCTTTCAATTCCGGGTGATTCCCTTCTCTCGTAACATTATATATACTGTATGGCGTGCTCTGTTGGAATACTATACACGCAAAGGAATACAAGCATGTAAATTGTTGTATGGTTTTCAATTGCAATCATGAAACCAATTTTTTCTTAAATTCATTGAGCTAATGTTCTTACAAAGGGTGGGGGGGGGGGCGGGGGCGGAGGATAGGGTTAGATTTTTCCATTTCATTTCATTTTCATAATACATGTAGTTATTTTTATTTCCAAGAAATTACAAATGTTATATTAATAAATACTATGCAGAATTTATACACAACAGTATTGCATTTGAAATGAAGAAATATCATAAAAACAAGCAATACCTTTGAAAGAGAAAAGTAGAATAAGTACACCTCAAAACAAAAAGGAGTTGGGGTGACAGAACATTCATTATATCATTCATAATATATCAATCGTGGTAGGCCTATTAAATTGACGTCTTTACAATTACGACACTTCCATATACTGTGGAGGTGTTGTGGTATGATGGTTCATTCACTCGGCTCTCAGTCCTAGGGTTCGAATCCCAGCCCAGCACTTATGTCTTTTGGCAATATATTCATCCACGCATTCCATTCTTAAACCTAGAGGTAAATGGGTACAATATTTATAAAAAAAATCCTCTTCTTTGTTATTCTCCTTCAATACTTATTTTTGCATTATTTGTGTTAGTCATGTTTGATTAATTGCAGGTGGAAATGAAAAGACCAAACTATATTTAGACATAATGACATGATATTATGTGAAATTATTACTGTGAACAGCATTCATGTTTTAAACCTATTCTGTGATGACTACTAGTATTGACATAGCCCTACATACACCGGGGATTTGACACGTGGAATTCCCCAGCTCTAATAATAAAGCGTGTCTGTGATACGCTAGACACGGCACAGATCAGACAAACGGATACACTCCTATTCTCATATCACACCACTTCGTCGTCTCTTTATATGTCCAACAGTACGTAAAACTCACTGAATCTGAATTACTGTAAGCTCCTAATTCAATGACTACAGAATAGTCGTTTGACCGAAAAAGCTGTTCTAAGGAGCGATAGTAACATCGGTTTTCAGAGGTATAGCCCTATGACTGTGAATCACGGCGCTATGGAAATCGCAGTTGAACTGTTGCTCGATATTTCCCCGTGATAACAGTGTGTGGAATCAAAGGAGGATGCTCCTGATATGACGTCATCAGGGTTTTCGTGATCGGTGAGTATAATAGTTGTTTTAATCATTTTCTCTAAGGATTAAGACTAATTTGGTAAATGAACAGAACAGATTTTAATCAGTAATCAGTTGTATTCTCGAATATTACTGAAGGAATAGTACGGGATAATACTTTGATTTTAACAGTAGGTCTACCGATGAGGTTACAAAACAAGATATATTATTAGTATCAAAGTGTGATGTACTTAATGTGAAAATAAGAGATATAAATATTGTTAAGGTTGACAGTACAAAATACCTCGGTATCAATATAGACAATGAATTGAAATGAGATGCTCATATAAATATAATGTGTCAGAAAATCAGTAAACTTACTGGCTTCCTTGGTAGATTAAGACATATTATAAATGAATCTGATTTAAATTTAATTTACAAATCCATAATTATTCCACATTTCGACTATGGAGACATGGTTTGGCAGTCCGCAACTAAATCTTCCCTTTCACTTTTACAAAAGCTTCAAAACAGGGCGGGTCGTTTGATAATGAAAGTAAATCCTGATTCTCATACATCCAATCAACATGTTCATGATACTCTAAATTGGGACTTTCTAGACTGCCAATACAAAAAGCATGTATGTACTATGATTTTTAAGATATTAAATAATTACACTCCGTCTTATATGTTAAATAATATCAAATATCGCACGTATAATTATTCATTTCGCTCATCCCGAAATCTAGATCTCCCTAAACCGAATTCAAATAATTGCAAAAGAACATTCTTCTATAGGGGGGGCGACACAATATAACCAACTACCAGAACACATTCGAAATGTAACTACATTAAGATCCTTCCATACCCTAATAACTGATAATTTTTCTTAACACACCTCCTTAAACTCAAATGATTTTGCATAACCTTGTGTGTGTGTGTATTTGTGTGTGTGTGGGTGTACGCGTATGATATTATTTTTGAATACTTTGCTACTTTGATATTTAAAAAAACTTGTATTTATGTTTTGTTTCTATTCTGCTTTATGTCGCTTTTATGTTAATATTGTAGTATAAGGACCCCAGGGAAGAACAGTAGTGCTCTATAAACACTGCTGAATTGGGTTTTCCACCGATTTTTGTCTATGTATATGTATACATATTTTTATCTGATTTCGGAAATAAAAACAACAACAACAACAACAGTATCAGTCATATTATTATTATATTATAAAAACGATATATTACGTAACCGGGACATGATGTCTATAGTCAGTGGCGTAATGAGCAAATACTTTTTTTGGGGCAGAACACAAATTCGCATCACTACCAGGTGGCATAATAGTGGGCAATTGTTTTTTTAAGCCGGGGGGGGGGGGGGAGTGGGGGGTAGTGGGGATGCGGATATTGACGGTAACTGTCAAAATGTGGACCTACAAACTACGTTTTAACTATGGTGTACTGTTTTTTTGTTATGTTGATTATTTATGAGGCTAGAGTAATTTACATCTACCTACTATAACAAATTACTTGATTGCTTAAATTAATTTTCTTCACCAAACAACGTATCACAAGAAAACATGTCAAAGAAAATAAGGAAAGAAGAAAATTGATAAAGATAATAAGGAAAGAAGAAAATTGATAAAGAAAATGTACCATAAATTCCCAAACTAGGATAATAAAAATATCACCCCAAAATGCCGAAGCATGAGACTAATGCAAACATATTTCATTGGAAATATGTTCATGAATCGAATTAATCAATATATCGATCGTCCGACCAGCGAGCGAGTGTACTCCTGTTCAGGATGTTTGTGAGGAAAAGGGTGTGGGCGGATGAGTTTGTGGATGGAAGGGGGAGGGTGATATGGTGGTGAATGGCTAAAAGGAAAGAAAGTGGAAATATATAAGCGATAAGTATGTTTATGCCTATTAGGCAACGTAAGCCTCCTTTTAACAGCTAACAGTGGGGATTTATTTATGACGAATGGGATAACTTTAAAAAAGGAATACAAAGAAATCGTATCTTGTTTTTTAATATTAACCGGGGGATTCTCATTAGATGGAAATTGTGACCTCAAAATCGGCCTGATTCAACCAATATATATTGTGTCACTTATTTAGTTCTCTTAAATTTAGGGGCACATGAATTTATACCCTGACTATATACATCTTATAATTAAAATTTTACTCTGGAAATTCCCTCTTTCACTCCAATTGAATTAGTCATGGGCCATTACGTTATATTCTTATTCAAAAGGAAGCAATATGGTTCAATGGTATGTCATCAAATATCAAAATACATGAACAGGAAATGAAATGCACGCATTCGTACATAGCTGAGATAGAAGTGCTGTCGTTATAATTCGCTCGTCGTCCAGGTTACTGGTTCCAAACATTACAGAGCCCTTGCATGATGTTCACCGCGACATCATTCAAGCAATGGGCTGGAGCAGGGCAAATTCAATGGTTGGCGCTGGTAATCAACAGTACGCCATTGTTCAGCACACAACTGTTTGGAACCAGCAACCTTAACAACTTGGCTAATATGACATCACACTTCTGTACTCTATAGGGAGAAAGGGAGGGAGAAAGAGAGAGAGAGAGAGAGAGAGACAGACAGAGAGTGGGTGGTTAGGATGTGACCCCCATCAGCCAGATATTCTTTCAAATAGCGATACCCCTTTGTGCTCAAGCGCTTTATTTTATCTACGAGATGTAAAGATTGAAGCTAATAACGAGCGAATCGAATGGATACTGTAGCTAACGTTTGATGTTGTAAGAGATGGAGCGTCTATACGACAGAGTTGTAGTTGGTACTGGCATTAGGGACTTTTAGATTTTCGTGGACTGATACGTGTGACGTCTATTCAAGGCAGTGCATTAAAAGGACGTCAATCGTAGCATAGACCTATTGTATTCGTGCGAATCTAAAAGTCCCTATTGGTAGCATGTTGACCCACTGAAGTGCTTGTAGCGGCAGTTTCTGGAAATTACGATAAAATGTTGTTTACCATCCGCTCAATCTCACTTGAGTGCATACAACAAAATTAATAAACATTTTTGCATGAAAAAGTGAAGTTAAAAAAAAATAGTGTTTCTTTCCAGCATTGGGGTGCCCGGGAGTCAAAGGTAACCTTTTAGAAAGTATAATATACAAAATAATAAGCACTTTCTCTGTACTTTTGTTCGAAAAAAACACAGTAATCCAGTACAACTGCCCCCAAGCCTTCCCCCATCAGTACACCAGTGTCTATAGCATAGGCACTACCAAAGGACATGGAATTTGATTAAATATGCCCATAAGCTTTTATTTTGTTGACGTTTTAAATTGCTTTCGTATTATAATATTTATAATAACGTTATTTCCTCTTAAGGGATTTTCTTTGGTCCTTTCAACTGGTTTCATGACTATAATTATGACGCGTGTGCTGGCCTGGGAAAGTGAGGGCGTTTGTATATGTACATATGTTGTGCGTGTGTGTGCATGCATGTGTGTGTGTGTGTGTTTTGGGGTCGGGAATGGTTTAACAAGTCAGGTTTTGGGTTTATTTGAGTGTGTTGACTTGGAAAATCAGTGTTTGCGTCCAACTAGTAAAGCAACAATACCATCACTATAATGAATTTACCCTTGTCGAAAAACAAAGAGCAAAAAAGAGAAACACAGGATGGCATAAAAATCCGTCCCCGTTTATGATCTCAGTAAAGAAACGAGGTATTATGAATTCGAGGAGAAGATCTAGGATATTCTTCTTCTATTTTTGTGTTGGGGGGGGGGGGAGGGTAGGCTGGGGGCCCTTGCATTCTTTTTGTCAATTTGTCCTCCCATTCTATTCAGCAATGAATTTCTGGACACTTTGTCCTCACAATCCTAAATGCCTCTCATAAATAAGCCTACTGGAATAACAAAGACAACAGCCTCGCTTATAGCTAATGTATTTACAAATATGTATGTTAAAGCTATTTCTGGTATATAATCTCAGCGATAAGTGACTATTTCCCAATTTATACTCACCTACCTACATGTATCTTTCAGTTATCTAAAACTGACAGGGATTGTTCCTAATCCAGGTTGTCGTAAGTTAACTGGTGAAAATATTGATAAATTTAAACAAAGCTTAAGTTTACTTGACTGTGTTGAGGTCTTTACCAACAAAAAAGAAAATGACTTGCCATCATAACTAATGAACCTCTGTCATGTCGTATCGACGAGTATGGCGATTGTAGTAATTAAAATATCAGGAATCTCCTTCTTCCTCAAACTTACTTTGCCAGTCACTCGCCTCCTTTCCTATTTTTTGTTTCAATTTTAAATTAGGGCCTAAACGACATTAAACCTACGCTGCAGCCCCTCCTATATCAATTGAATGTTGATCATCTATGCCATCATCATGTAACCTTTAAATTTAAAAACAAAAATATTACTTAGGCCAATGTACTCTGTTGCCAAAAGTAGTAGTGTCAATGGAACAATAATGGACATTAGTATGTATGATTGAATAGCTATAATAACCCAAAAGATTAATTCAATTCAAATAAAATCAAATGTGTTATAAAACCTAATTCATATTTTACTTAATCATATGTTTCTATATATACTCTAGATATCTGGAAGTTGACAAAGATGGGGGGTGATGATGATGACAACGTAGTACGTTTTGCGTATCGTCCTAACTCGAGAGATGACCGTGAGAAGAGTAGACGAAGAGCATTTCGAAGGGATGGGACCAGACGACAAGGAAGAGGAGGTTTAACGGGTGAAGATAACGTCATGGAGAAAAGACAGAAGAGGAGGGAAGGAAGTCATGATAGTGGAGACGCCACGATGGCTAAAAGATTCAGGGGAGAAAACCTCCGAAGAGGAGGAAGGGACACAGAAAGAGCGAGAGGAAGAGGAAATGATGGAGAGATGGGAGCTGGAAGGGAAGTGAGAGGCGAAAGAGACGATAACACAGGAGGCCCATTCCGCCAGCGGTACAACGACAGACAACGCGACGGACAACGAAGCTGCCAAAGAGGGGGATACGTTGATCAGGACGCAGATAGATCTAGAAAAGAGGGCTATCGGACACATGAAAATACCAGGTATAGTACCAAACCGTGAAGTAGTGAGTAACGTTGCTGAAAAGTGACACACTACCTTTATTTAAAGCCTGTCTGTCTGCACTAGTTTAACCAGGAGGGATTAGACCTCCCTGCAGGTGGTTATCTGATCAAATCAGCTCTCACTTAACAAAGGAAAAAGGGTACCATGGGGAGCAACGGTCACCACTTAGGCATTGTTGGCTATATAGAGGGCGCAAGTATCTACAAGTAGTACAGACAGGCTTTAATATAGACCGCTTTGCATGTTTTATTTGTATAGGCCTATTTTAGCCGATATTCTCTTACGCATGATAATGTCTGTAACAGCTAAATAGGAAACAAATATATTTATGTTTTTAAGGGCGACAGTAGAAATGAGTCAATTTAATAAAAATTGTACTTAAAAAGCCCCGTAAATGTTATATCCAGTATTTTTTTTTTCAGCGACTCGACACATTTGTGCAATGTTGAGTTAAAAATCGGTTTTTGTGAATAAAAGGTTTTCATAACACAAGTATGAATCAATATGAATAGATTCACATCAAACCGATTCTAAAAAGCGACACAGTAACCTACTGTAAAAAAAAAAATTAATAAAGAAATTCATAAGAATATAAAATGATGAATTATGAATATTACTTTTTTTGTGGAAATGAGCAGTGATATGCAGATGAGTAGTGTATAAATATCATTCTACAGTCAGAAGTCACACATCTACAAACAAATGTGTAGAGTTTTCTATAAAATGCATGAAATTAGCATTTTGCATAATTATTAGGCTTTAACAGAAAAATTTGCATATTAGGAACAAAATAATTGAACCATTTTGTTCCTTACGTGAAAACCTACATACATGGACATTTTTGTGTTCATAGGATATGAAATCGTTCGTCTTCTTTGTTTGTTGCTACGGCAGGCAGGTAGTGAAAACGAACTCGTTTAATAAAATTATGGAAATGCAAGCACTACTTTAAACAAACAGAACTTTGTTATTCTTGGCTCATTTTTCCTGATTGAGGTGTCATATGAAAGGGCAGAAATCGAACTTTCTAGCAATGTGATTTTCTCCTTGAAAGTCGGATACCGTCCGTCAAATGACTTTTTGGTTTCCTCTCTTCAAATTTTTTTAAAAACACTTATGCGTGAAATAGGCATCATATGAGTTGCATCAAATGAAAGAGGAGGATATAAGCTTTACAAATATGTGTCATTTATTAATTATAATTGTGATGAAGTTGTGATAAAACATCGATAATTCTCGGTTTCTTTTTTTCTGGGACGCACTGTAGAATGGTATCGCATGACTATAGAACCCCAATTTTGTTTTGGTCCTGTTGTTAAGAATCATGTAACAAATCAGAATATGAATAAACTAATGAAGCTAATATCTCCGAACTTTGTTCTACATTTACCACTGTGGTATCGGTACTGTATATCGAGTCAGTGGTTTCCCTCATTTGCAGGGGCGTTGATCCATCTACAATAGTGGGGGGGGGGGGTCATACATACGAGGCAATAAATGTGTTTGTCAGTGTGTGTGTGTGTAGGGGTCGGAGGGGGGGGGGGTCTTAGAGGCTTCAGCTCATTCCAACTACCAAATATTCTGTCAACTATCACCTCATATTCACGAAGCGAGGTGGTCTTTTTTTCATTTGCATCACGGATTACCAATTGTACCTTTCAGGACAATTCTACAATGTGCTATTGATCTGACATGATCATTGATATCTCTATGGTAAATAAGTTGTGATAGGCGTGATGATGAACATAATGACAGAGGTATTACAATAAAGGTAAAAACACAAAGGCAGAACTAGTAATCATGGAATAAAGGGATACAATGGTTAATGTGTAGGTTGGGGGTTTGGGGGATGTGCGATGCTGCTGTCAAACATCGTGGATATAACTTGCATTGAGTTTACTTTCAGTCAAAACTTGAGAGATGATGAATCAAAGAATCATTGAATCATTGTTATGGGTTCCGGGATGATGGATAGGGGACTCATTTGTTTGCGTAGTCTTTAGAGGTCTACCGGGGGGGTCCTCAGTCGAATCGTAGAGGAAATAAAGAGAGAGAGAGAGAGAGAGAGAGCGAGAGAGAAAGGGGACGGGTGTTTGGTGAAAAGAAGGTGATATGACACGTCTCCACACCTCACTGCCCCCCAAATAATGACAGTGCCTTTATTTACTAGACCCATGCTGGGGCGCATTATGGGGAAAGGGGAGGTGACGGGTGGGTCACAAGCGTCTGTACTCCACTTTTTGTTTGGCTGAAGAGTACCAGTGGGTGTTTTTATAAATTGCCTCTCCCCCTCTTTTACAAATTTCTGGAGCAGCCCATTCCACCTTTAGCACGCCACTAAACTCAACCACCTCTTCTATTTCAGGTATTTGGACTACTGGATTGATAGGACCTAATATGAGTTGAGAAGCTTACTCACTGAGGAAATTTTCCTTTAACATCAGCAACGCCACGTTAAAAAAGCTTCTAGTTTCATTTATCTTTAACATGAGTGCCCCACATTAACAGCATATTGCATGATACAGAATGTTAGCGGATTGCGCAAGACCATCCCGACACGTCACAGCTGCATGGTGACATTGCGCAATATTTATTGAACATGCATGAGAACTGGATAGGAATTACCAAAGACCCGCGGTGCTGAAACATTCTATTGTGGAATATGAATGGTAGAACAGAAAGTAGTATTATCCGCAAAATAACACATACAACATATATGGAGCAGATGGACCTTGCACCCCAGACAATCCTGTGATTATTTAGAGTGTAAAGCAATACAAAAATCAAATATTTGATTAATCATGGAAACGAGGGTGTTGGATTCGATACGCCGCCCCGTTTTAAGGCTCAGAAAATCATTTATAAAATCCCAAAACATTTTTGATGTCAGTGGACGTCTAAAAAAAACGGACAAAAGTGCACATACATATATTTCACTTTTCTTCTGGGAACCTGCCTTTAGACAATGGACATTTGGGGAACTGACGTAGATTTCCTTCATCTTTTTATCAATGTCTGAATACGCCACTGCGAGGTTGTATGACACATGCCTCGCGAAGTCACTCGTATAGTAGTCTTTGTATGACTACTATGCAAAGAGGCTGAATACGGCAGTAACATACTGATGTATGTGAGAAGAACCGCACCTCCCGCTCAAACAAAGAAAACAAAAAGAAGATGATTCATACCAATCGCATATTTTTGTAAAACATGGCGTCTATACCGCTACAAAAAAAAAGGGAGGGGGGGGGGGGAGAGGACAATAGAAAGAAATGAAGAAAAAAAGAAGATTTGTTTATTCCAAAAGAAACATGTGGAATTACGTTAATTTTGATATTCCTTTGTTTTTGTAATTTTGACATTTGCACCCGATTATCTTTGTTACATTATACTTTTGACTTTTGTTATCATTGATATTAAACAAAAAATGAGGATGATCCATTTCGTTTGGATTATAATCAATAACATTTGATTCCATACACGACCCACACACGCACACATATCTATATATTCGTGTGTGAGTGTGTGTTCTAATTCAAATTCGAATTCCATTTTGTTCCTTAAGATCCAAGCGTGCAGGGTCATTCTCGATATGATCTTAACGAACGATAATGACAAGCAAAGGTATAGTTTATCAATATAGTTAACAAACATGTTATAGTACAAGTACCAAATTAAATTAAACAGAAATGGCTGAGAAAATATACGTACGATCACGGGCCTCTTCAGGAATATAATACACTGTTGCATAAAAACCTGCATGAAACACTGTTTGTTCTCCCTTGCCAACCCCTCTCCACGAGATTAAACAGTGAACATGGGATGACGATAAATTAACGCCTTTCTACAATACTTTTTACAATACTAAATTTAAGCAAGATTAATAATATAATAATAGTTGATATTTCATATGAATAAAATCCCCAACAACAAAACAAACAATAATCCATTAATTTATTAAATGGTGGTACCTCTATCTTATAAAAGAGTTGATATTGCAAAGTCAAAATATATTAACAGTATAAAGATAAGCAACAATGTGAATGAGCAAAGGAAAGAAAATACGAGGTCAAACAAACAAGA
Organism: Strongylocentrotus droebachiensis; assembly: GCA_035222895.1. Taxonomy (NCBI): domain Eukaryota; kingdom Metazoa; phylum Echinodermata; class Echinoidea; order Camarodonta; family Strongylocentrotidae; genus Strongylocentrotus; species Strongylocentrotus droebachiensis. The sequence continues at coordinate 222,948 of JAVYIG010001699.1, read as the reverse complement.
CTTGAACTTTAAATACATTCCGCTTGACATACATACGACCAATTGGATTAGAAAACTATGGACCCCATGGAAGAATAGGACCATTTTGAAAATGGTCCTGAAAGGGGCTATCCAACCGTTTGTCTATACGTAACACATTTACTTACTTTCTTATCATTTAAAATGTGTTTTATATGTATGTTTTTAAAACTTGTATGTATATATGTATTTCAAAAATAAAAACAAACAAACAAACAAACATATATAATTCTGCCTTCGTTTATTTTTTACGGGGGAGGGGATGTTATGTTTATGTAGATTTATTATTTTACAGTAGGTCTATTCGTTTCTATTCGCTTAGTTATTGCGTTTATGTCGGTTTCGTCATTATACATCATTAGTTTAAATTTCTTATGTTTGTTTAGGTTTTAAAAGTCCAGAACTATATTGTTTAGAGCATTTTATATTTAACTGGGATCTTTTAAGTGAGTACGTTTTGATTACGAAGTGTATTTCATTCTTTACGTCAGTTTAAAAAAGAGGGCATATCCTATATATAAGGGTTATTTTCTTGTGCCATGTACTTAACACGGAAGTGGACGATGCATCGTCTATTGCTGGTGTCCGTCCCGTATTCCCTAAACAAATTTGTAACAAACCTGTCCATTTCAATGCAAAACCATGCTACTAATACACTGACGGCGCTAGTGGACTTTCGTATCCATTTTTGACCCGTAACTCCGGCGTGGAGATACCTACTAAAATATACAAAAACATCAACTAAATCTTCATCAATTGTTCAAAAATAGTCATGATTTAAAAGTCGTTATGTATGCTACAGCTGCCTTCGCCTCGTATGCCAAATTATATAATTATATGATGTCAATTTCATGCAGTATAGAACTTTCATCCCAGTATGCATAGTAAAATATGAGCGTTCGGAAGTAATATTATTTTTACAAATACCGAATTTATATTCAATAATTAATACATTTTGTCTGGTCTATGCCAATCATTGGTAAATAAACGCGGGTTTCTTGTGTGCCGTATATAATAAACGGCTTATTTTTATCCTTGTAAAAGGGAAAGAAAAACTGCGGAATAAACAAATAATAGGCGTACTAACGAGAAAATGTCGATAAGTATGTATAGTTTATGCTTTGTATATAATGAACCTCCAAATGAAACATTAATAAGAAATTTAAACCGGAGGCAAAAATTGCATCCTTCTGCCTCCTCACACAACTATCGGAGATCAACCGCCACTGGACAAGTAACATCGGACAACTTCCCCCAAATCATCGTCTCTAAGAAAATTAGCTTCCTTGGACTATAATGATTCTAGTTTATAAATTCCAGATAAAAGATGATCCAGGAAGTGCTCCGGCAACCTTTGCTCCAGATTATTATTTTAACCAAGATAACATTAAGTGTTAGGTGTCGGGTTAGGCATAGTGTTTAGGGACATGATTGAAGCTACGAGTTTGGTTGTTGTAAGAAGTTGACCGAGGAGCACTTGGGGCCGAAGCATGTTTCATTGAGCCCAAACACAGCTAGTCGAGCCTAACGACTGATTGGTAGCTCCATCATTACCACCGTCTCTGGATTTATTGGGAAGGCCTAATAGAGTATTACGAATCATTAACATTGAATCGTAAACATTAGGTGTTAACAGAGACTTACTTTGTTGATGAAATAGGGTGTTCTGCAAGACAACGGGTGTGCAATGAATATAATGCAATTATTTATATAAAACCATACATATATATATATATATATATACCAAGTGGTAATTGTTCTCTCGGTAAATCATACTGTTGTATATGTTCTGCTCTAGAAGACGTAACGTAAAGAACACACCTTGGAGGAAAGAACATGGGAGAGGTGGACATCGGGTCGGCTACCAAGGTGGCAAGGATAGAGGGGGGCGAGGAGATGACATGACAGGATCGAGGAGAGACAGGGACGAAGACGGAGGACGCCGAGATAGGAGAGTGGAAGAAAGAGGCAGATGGAGAGACGGAAGGGATGCCAGAGCAGGTGACCGTGGAGCGGGGGGATGGAGACGGGATAAAGAGGAAGACGGAAAATATCACCATCGGAGAAGAGGAGAACAGGGAGCAAGGGAAGGAGGAATAGGCAACCGTCCAAGAGGAGAAGAACAGGAACATGACGATGCTGGAGCTCAGGGAAATGGGTGAGCCGCGAATTGAAATGACCTCTGATACCTCAGTCACACTGACAAGACCAACTCCAGAAGAACAATAGAACACAAAGAAATTACGGTAGACGCATGCATAGAAAGCATTTTACACTGAATGGTCAAGAATTTATTTGTTGATGTCGTTTGCGCACAGTTTGACTGAGGTATAAATGAATCATAAAACGCAAAATGTATTTCCTGAAAATGGCTACAGACCTTTATGAAAGTGACGTTTATTTCATAAATAACTTTTGGGACAATTGACGACATTGTTATCCCCCGTCGCAGAATTATACTTAAAGTTTGCGAGGCTTTGTGCAACAAAAGCATATTATTGACTATTTCTTGGTGGTGTTCTTTTTTCTGAAATGATTAATATAGAAAGTATAGACCTTACAAGGGATAATTGGATGAATGTTGCACCCTTACACAAGGCATGATATCTATTAGTTTTACTAACTTAAAATTAATTGTGCTGAGTAAATGAATTATTATACCTCACATGTCCCGAGTTTAAAGTTTTGAAAGGAAGTCACCGACTGAACTTTGAACATGGACTAGCATATGGGGTGTCTAAAAATGCAACGAGAATTTGATTGGTAACATCTTCAATAAGTGCTCATTCGTCCTCAGCGAAACTTCTTCGGTAATGTTGTAGTAATATCTCCTAATATTTGCGTGAATTTTACAAGGTCTTAGGATTAATATAATTTACGCAAGCATTACGGTAAAATAATGTCTTTAGTGTCTTTTTATAGAGAAATAAGGGTCATATCAAATCCTATAAATATAATGCGGAGAGACATGTTAATCAATGTTAATGGATCTCTTGAGAATGCATGTCTTAAAGATACTATTTATCTTTTGCAGCCAACATCAAATTCTGTAGGACTTTGCAGGAATTATGAATATGTCATGTATGTCCTATCTGTGAAATTTAAACGTTAGCAGTGTCCTTATAGTCAAATTATGCAAGGAAACCCGTTTACTTGCTAGAATTCACTGTCAAACACTTTTGAGTGACTGACTGGCTTTTTTCTTCTTTGGTAATAACATACATAAAATGAGCTGTAAAGGGTACATGAGCATTTGTCTACATCAATAACCCACTTCTTGTAATGGCCTAACTTAAACTGATTGAAACTTTGCGTAGCATAAAACGTACGACCATTCGGTTCAATGGTCTGAAAATCAGACTATTACTTACTGGCTCTATAGATCATAATTCGATTCGACAACTAATAGTCGTTATTTTCCCACTTTAAAACGTTTTCAAACCCCCTTTTTTGAGGGAAGTTCTTAATTAGTATTATCTTTCGAATGCAGTTGAATTTAACCTTCCATTTCTTTGGCCTGCAAATGGGACATAGTACCTTTAATTTTACCTGTTATTTTATTGTAAAACAGAACTCGGTTGTTTCCTACAGTAAATTGCTCACGTCATGGTGGTCGAAAAATGAATAAGCTGAAGATAGTAAGAAAATGTTTGCACCAAAAACGTTTTGGAATACTTTCTTTTGTTTCTTGTACTTAAAATATATTTCAAACTCATATTTATGACAATTGACGAATGCTGTATTTTAAATCTGGAATCGTCACGTTCAGTGGTGATTTCACCAAGAAATTATATTTAGAATGATTTAAATGCTTGTTGTGAAATGCAGAAGCGAAATGTATACGTTAACTTGTACCAAAACAGTCATAACTGTGCAGTTGTAGCATAAAACCTTTTGAAATCCACATCTAGTTCAGGAGACACTTCTACATCATAGTCTACGAAATTTCAATGAGGATGGTCGTGTCATTTTGATATGTTACCAATTAATATCTCTTCGCATTAATTTGGGTACAACCCGTATGAGACTCAGGAGCGGGAAACAAAGGACGAGAACATGAAGTTAAGTTCAAAGAATAGCAAAATTATGACACAAGTAGTGAGAAATTTTCATTTCGCATAAAATTGAAATGTCAATAAAAATCTGATATTTTCTCATAAACCAACATTTTCTGGAGAGGATATACAATTGACTTTTCATTCTTCTAAATACGTAAAATATAAACGTTGGTGATTACTTGTGTTTGCTCTTTACTACATTTTCAAAAATGTAGGAATCGACGCGGCGAACCTCACCACAACCAAGCAAGGGGCCCTCGTGTAGTTCGTCCTCTAGGCTATAAAACATTGGAACAGCTTCTGTCAAAAGACCCCGACGACGCAGTACAAGAGTTAGGTTCTCTCAAGCAAGGTCTGGGCAAGCTTCTAGAAATGACGGATATACGCTATGACCTGATGTCACTATTGTTTCAGGTCTTTCATCATGTCTGCCATGCGCAGGTGTCCAATGAAACTATCAACATGCTGTTAGGTATGCTCGGAAGGAATAACTTCATCAGCAGACATCTCACCCTCCATCTCATTGCGATGAGGACCGAGAGAAGCAACACAAAACTGCGGGTTATGCCTAGATGCATTCATGATATCGCAAATGTCCTGTCACAGCTACAGCAACGCCTTCCAAGGTACTTGACAGATGTTGAAGTTGCTGCGACACTCCTTGAAGATGCTGTCAGATACGCAGAGAAAAGAAAAATACTTGTCAATGAGACAATTCAAGAAGAGGTACGCCAACTTGTGAAATTTCATGAGACAATCCAACAGGGAATGCTGAAGAAGCCACGTACGGACATCGAACCCATAGCACATCCTCTAACTAATTTCCGTGAGCTCAGTATGTTTCCAACCTCTAATGAACTGACAGATTCCTTTCGTCCTTACCTTCGAGCAAACATTAAAAAGGGAAAGTATGAAAGCGTCGAACATTATCTTGACGTCCAATTTCGACTTCTTCGAGAAGACTTTGTCCGCCCACTTAGAAAAGGCATTAGCGAATATATATCAACAGCTCGACCAGGAAAGCACGACAAACGCTTCGAAGACATTCGTATATACTATGATGTAACACTGGACGAACCACTGTACTCACAAAGTGGAGTTACGTTCAGGATTCACTTCGATGAGTCTAAACTCAAAGGCGTTCGTTGGCAATCCTCGAAGCGACTGATTTATGGTTCACTCGTCATCTTGTCACCTGATGATTTCAAGACTCTCGTCTTCGGCACAGTTGCAAACCGAAAGCTTGATGATTTGGCTAAAGGCTTCATTGAAATTAAGCTCGAGAGGGACGAAGAAATTGCAGAGATCTTCACTGAAAAGACATTCATCATGGCAGAGTCTTCAGCATACTTCGAAGCTTACCGACATGTCCTGAGCCGCATACAACATGTCACTGAGCAGTCAATGCCCTTAACTGATTACATCATCTCAGCTTCATCAAATATTCGTCCACCTGCCTACATTAGGAACGATCGCTCCATTGAATATGACCTATCACCCATCATCTCTGGTGATGTTCCAAACGCAAAGCAAACTGCAATGCGTATAAAGACCGTGAGAATTCTCGATGATCGTGAATGGACGAGACTAGGGAACACTGGTCTTGACGAGTCCCAGCTTCGAGCCGTGAAATCAGCACTTACACAAGAGATGACGGTCATACAAGGCCCACCTGGCACTGGAAAAACCTACATCGGGTTGAAGATAGTTCACACTCTTCTCCAAAACAAGCGTATTTGGAAAGAAGCTCAAGTTCTAGGACTGACCGGACGTACAGGCCGTGCGAACAAACCAATCCTACTCGTCTGCTGTACAAACCATGCTTTAGATCAGTTTCTGGAAGGAGTTGCAACTTATAACAGTGAAGGTATCGTGAGAGTTGGTGGCCGAAGTTCTAGCGAGGCTCTGAAGCGGTTCAACCTCAATTCACTCAGGAGCTCAAAGCTTCGAGAAGAGACACCTCGACACGTGAGACGTAGAATTGGCGAGGTTCATGGAGAAATCGAAAGTCTTGGGAGAGAAGTCAAAGGCCTTCAGAACAAGCTTAACCATACGAAGAAGGGCCTACTTCATGAAAGAGTACTTATGAAGTACATGACTGACGCACAAGAAACCAGTCTTAACCAAGGAAATATCTTTGAAGAAGGTGGCCAATCATTCCTTGTTCATTGGCTCCTTGGTGATATTCAGATGACATTTCCACCTGAGGAGCTTGATGTTCCTGAAGATAACGGACCACCAAATGAAGAAAAAAAAAACGAAGGAGAGGAAGAGCTCAATATGTTAGAGGAGGCGGATGTTCTTGACGAGATGAGACGCCTGGACGTTGACTACACACGAGATAGAATATTCACAGGCGATGCGAATGCTAACTCCGATGATGGCACTTTGGCTTTTCGACTAGACGATCTTGACAACTTGGATGTGGGAGGGTGTCAACAAGACAAACGGGAGCTCAGCAATAGGAAGCACAACTTGGAGAGAAAGCTCAGGAGTAATGAAAGAATGTCCGACCAAGAGGCAAACACCGTTAGGGACGTCTGGGGTCTTAAAGAAGGAAAGCGATGGAGATTATACCGATATTGGGCTCATTTACATCGCCATGAATCTCAGCGTCAGCTCGTTGATAAGCAACGGCAATTCACAAATGTTTGTCAGGAGCTACGCGAGGCACGCAGTCAAGAAGATTATGAGATCCTAAAAAATGCCTCGGTCGTTGGAATGACAACAACTGGAGCCGCCAAGTTCCATATGCTTCTTCAGAGAATCCAGCCGAGGATTATGGTGGTCGAGGAAGCTGCAGAGGTGTTAGAAGCCCATATTGTGACTGCATTGACTGAGTCATGTCAACATCTCATATTGATTGGAGATCACCAACAACTTCGGCCAAGTCCTACGGTCTTCAAATTAGCTACGCAGTATAACCTGGACATATCTCTGTTTGAACGTATGATCAACAATGATGTACCTTATCAGCAACTAGTTCTACAACATAGGATGAGGCCTGAAATTTCCCGACTCATGAGAATGGAAAGATTGTACCCATCTCTGAAAGATGACGACTCTGTGAAGGGGTTCGAAGATATCCACGGGGTTACGAAGAACATCTTCTTCATTCATCATGAAATGGAAGAAGATTCTGTGGATGAAATGAAGAGTCACTCCAACATTCACGAGGCCAAGTTCTTGGTAGGACTTTGTAGGTACTTCTTGCAGCAGGGCTACCTTCCAGAACAGATCACGATCTTGACTACCTATTCCGGTCAACTCTTTGCCTTCAAGAGTAGGATGAAAATGAGTGACTTTGAAGGTGTCAGAGTGGCAACGGTTGACAACTTCCAGGGAGAGGAAAACGACATAATTCTACTCTCTCTCGTTCGCAGCAACAAGGAGGGAAGTGCTGGTTTCTTGAAGATCGACAACAGAATCTGCGTAGCGCTCTCGAGAGCAAAAAAGGGTCTCTACTGCATCGGAAATTTCAAACTCCTCGCACAACAAAACCCAAGTGGGCCAAACTTGTGGAGGGAAATCGTGAAGGACGCTGAAATCTATGGTACCATCGGAAAATCCCTTGTGCTTCAGTGCCGAAATCACATTGGGACACAAAATGAGGTTTCAAGTGAGGCAGATTTCTCAAAAGTCCCAGAAGGCGGTTGTTCCTTACCATGTGAGGCACGTCTTACCTGTGGTCATGTTTGCCGAATGCCATGCCACACTACCGACATGAAACATGAGAACCACAAGTGCCGTCAAAAGTGTACTCGGACAATTTGCCCCTCAGGTCATCGATGCATGAAACAGTGCTACCAGCCTTGTGACACGCAGTGCAACAAATCTGTCGATAAGACACTGCCTTGTGGTCACCTTCAGAAAGTGCCTTGCTACAACAGCAGCTCAGAAGTAATTTGCGAATCTCCATGCAGCAGGAGACTGGATTGCGGGCATGAATGCAAGGAGTCGTGTGGAAAGAGCTGTACAATGTTCTGCGAGGAAATAATTCGTCGGTCTGACTTTCCTTGTGGCCATAATGTCCTCGCCAAATGCTCTGCTGGTCCTGAGTCCTGTTCGGAACCATGTGATAAGTTTTTGAGTTGTGAACATTCCTGCAAGGGCTCATGCGGCAAGTGCCACCAAGGGCGTCTTCATGCATTCTGCCGAGAAAGTTGTGGTCGTACACTCGTTTGCGGTCACCCATGCCGGTCGACATGTGCGGCGGATTGTCCACCATGTTCAAGGAAGTGCGAAAACAGATGTCAACATAGCAAATGCAAGAAAAATTGTGGAGAACCTTGTGTCCCGTGTGCAGAGAGATGCATCTGGCGATGTCAACATTTTCGCTGTGGGGCACAATGTGGAAAACCATGCGACAGACGTGCTTGTAATGACCCTTGTTTACTCCTGCTGAAGTGCGGCCACCCTTGCATCGGACTCTGTGGCGAACCATGCCCCAAGAAGTGCAGAATCTGTGATAAGGAGGAAGTTACCATGATCCTCTTTGGCGATGAAGATGACGATAATGCTCGGTAAGATTTACCTGCAAATGCTTGCTGTGTCGATAAGCAACAAAAAAGATAAAAAAGAGAGAATGATGAAAAATAACGACAACACATGTACAATATACAAATCTTACCTTTACTCTTTAGTTACGTGTACCATCAATTTCCAATTTTCAACGATTTAACACAATTTGTTGTTTCAGTGGTGACAAATGAATTGAAATAGATCAATCAGGGAAATAAGCTTTCCGCCCACATCGTCTCTCCTGTTCAGGTTTGTGGAGTTAGAGGACTGTAAGCACGTGATTGAAGCGAATGCCATGGACCAATGGATGAAGTCGGATAGTGGAAGCAAAGACACGTCAGAGGCGACCTCCATTAAGGTAGCCAAGAAGTGTTTGTCGTTAATTTCTTTCTTCAGCTCCTTCGAAGACTTATGTCATCTGTATACATTTACACTGAGAAAATAATTTTGATTAAAGGAAATTTTTGACGACTTTTCATTTCTGTATTGGCACAATTTTAGAATATTTAGAGTTTGTCTCTTTAGCCTAAGATATTTTCACGTGATCAAATTAATCTTGGTTTCATTGCTTCGATAAAAACAGAAAAAGAAAGAAGTACAAGTAATTTAAAGATGACAATGTCTATCCCGACTTATTTTTCAAAACGCAAGTAAATGCTACATTTAAGAGGAATTGAAACGACAATGCTTTATCATACTAAAAAAAAAATCTGAACCTTTTTGTTTCATTTGGCAGCTGAAAGAGTGTCCATGGTGCACAACACCGATCAGACGCAATCTGCGATTCGGAAACCTCATAAAACAAGCACTGAATGATATAAATGCTGTTAAAAGAAATATCTTCGGCGACGAAAACACAATCCACTATCTCCGTCGGAACCTACAAGAAAAACTTCGAGAAGTTGAGAACATGGATATGTTCGCCATCGCAAGCGATGAGAAACTGTTCCTTCAAACGATGGATGCCCGCCGCTTCTACGGCATGGTCAGTTCGACGTCTGCGTTGAGCCATGGACAAGTCACCGCTTTGAAAAATAGAGTCCGTTTTCTGGAGGAAATGAGAGACCTGGCTAAAGAATTGCAATCGCTGCGATCTCCATCCCTAAATCAGCAGTACGTGAAGCAGATGAAGAGTGAGATAGTTGTCCTGCAGACTTGGTTGTGCAAGGAGCCCATCAACAGGATGTCCCAGCAGCAGACTGATGACGCCAACAGAGAAGCAAAGAGGCTCCGCCTAGCCCTGAATCTCTTCTGGATCCTGATCGAGAAACCAGCTGCTCATGACAAAGCCAGCGAAGAGGTGAAGGCCGCCGAGCTTCAACTCTTTGACGGGAAGGCCATGACTGCCCAGCGAGCAGATGAGGTCAAAAGTCTACTCAAGAAAATCGATTCCAAGTCCGGTGGGTTGGGAATTAGCGAACAAGAGAGGAAGGAAATAGTCGTCGCCATAGGTCTGACCAAAGGTCATTGGTATAAATGCCCCAGAGGGCATGTCTACGCCATCGGGGAGTGTGGTGGGGCCACAGAGACGGGCAGTTGCCCTGAGTGTGGTCTAGGAATTGGGGGCACCCAACACCGACTGACAGAGGGCAATAGGGTTGCGTCAGAAATGGACGGGGCGCAATATCCAGCTTGGTCTGAAGAAGCTAATAACATGGATAATTTCGACCTGATTAATTAGCATTCGAAAACAGTACTTGATAGCATTTGGTGACAGGCTGTCCTAATGTTCTATGTCTCGTAGGCAGCCTTTCACCCCTTCTTCCTCCGATATTCCTCTCATGCAGTTTAAATATTTAAGAAGTTCGGCATTTTATTACCAGTTTTCGACAGGTTTACCGTCAAACTTAAAGTGCAGTAGAAATTAACTACACCTTCTCGTGACGTGATTTCTATTCATTGTATTGTCAGTCCTAAATCCTGAGGTCTTGTTCATGTACATTCAACGATGTGTAATTTATCACACTGCATGACTTGAAAGGTTATGACAACTGTAAACGGGTAAAAGCTTTGTTGACTTTAAAGGTGAAATTCAAAGAAAATCACAAATATGTCAACTAATGTATCACTAGAATCTGGTAAGCTAACAGATGGCCATCGTACAAGTTTTAGGTCAACTACATATCGGGTGATTTATACAAATACAAATACAACCACCTCCATAGAAGTTGGGATATACGAGAGATTCGCCAGAAAAATAACGATGTTTTAATGACGTCACTATATGGACCAATATTGCCCAAGCAGATGACATCCCATAGAGAATGAACATAATTTCAAAGCTATTATTTGTCAAATTATAATGAGTTTAGTGTATATGTAATTGCATGTCAAACCATTCAAAAGGGGATATGACCCGATTCTAATAACTAAAATCTTTTGCTTGTAAATACACTGGATAGAGGTTAATTAACAATAAAAGAAACAGAAGTTTCAATTTGAAAAAACCCCGGAATGATATTGAGGACGGCATTTGTTCCCTCTTGAAACGCCGAACATACCGCGGTGTGTGCAGCTGAATATGCAATGGCGTCTTAATTTGTTTACAAGCGACAGATTCCTTTATTTTTGTATCGCTGCTTTTGTCATCAAAATAAAACCATGCGCGGGGTTTAGAGTGAGGCAATAGGGACTTTTAGATTTGCACGTCGACAGCTTTGACTGCAACATGTGACGTCATTTTAGACACTGCGCATGCGTCACGTCGTCTCAGTCGGCGATCGAGAATACGTCAACCTTGAATTTTCTAAATGTAGTACTAGTATATGCCGCGTGCGCATAAAATATACAGTTCCTCAGGTAGACAAAGGAACATCCCTTCCCTGCTATTATGTAAAAATGTGTAGAACAGGTGTCACATGCATATTCACCTGTTCTACACATTTGTACATAATAGCAGTGAAGGGATGTTCTACCACAGCAATTGTTGAGGGGAGAATTAGGAACTGTATATTTTGTCCTTTTTCTTTGTCCGTCATGTTCATATTGTTACTTCCTGAATGCATGTATATCGTCGAGTGCAATCTAAAAGATTTCTAATTGTAGTCAACATGGGCAGTTGAGTACGTTGACACGCATGATCAATCGGCGTTCGTTGTGTTCTCGTCCACTCAATCTAAAAGTCCCTAATAGATTATACATGACGGTAGTGAAGTAAGAGAAAGAACTCAAGAGAAGATAAAAACACAGGCACTGGAAATGTGAAAGATGTCATGGGACATCGTCTGCTTGTGCAAATCATGTCGATACTGTAATCTCACACATCTCAGCAGCGTTCGGAGAGCTCTTCAGGTGCTATGCCGGAGCTGTATTGAAGCGTTTTGTAATTTATAATAATCATTACTTCGAATGTTTCCAAGCATTGAATTTTGATAACCTTGTCGAATCAAAGTTTCAACTTTGCAATAATGAAAATAAATTTAGTTTTTAAAATTAATGAATATCTACTTTAAAATTAAATCAAGAATAAGTTATATTGTATGTCTGAATTAAAGTTGAAATCAAAGATTGAAAAACTCATAGCCCAATGATCAAGTGTGTTCCATTTACTTAAAGGATATGTCACAGAGTTGTGTTTTATTGATTACAAATTTAAAAACTGTTTTTGTTTTTGAATCGTTATTATATTTTTATTTTATTTTAACAAGCCACTGTAAATGAATAGTACATTTTCCATTTATGATAGGCACAGAAAGGAAACACATATACAAAAGGGAGAAATATAGAAATGAAAACGCATTGGAATGATTTATAGTAGTGCATGCAATGTTACCCATAAAGTTGGAATAGTTTTGTTTACCTCCTTTAATTAAAAATAATTGTAACACTTATCTTGATAAAGTTTATATCTTCTTTGAGCTTTATTGGTCAATCTCTACGACCGTTTGGATCTATACAACTATAAGAATCTAAAGATTTGTATCTTCATCTACACTGTCGCTCATAAAGGTGGAATATTTTAGTTTTACCCCAATTTATGGAATTATTTTAAAAATTATTTAAAAATCATAGATCTAGATAATAGTTTACATTCTCAGATTTTATTGAATAATAATTTGCTAATGTGTGTTTTGCGGGACTGCTAAAGCATGTGTATGCTACTATGCTTATTAACTAGGGGACTTACGCCCTCAAGTCATAAATGACAGTAATGAGGATTAATGCCCCACAAAAGGGCACTAATATAGCACATCGACACGGTTTTGATCCTGGGGCCTCACAGTTACGAGGCCATTGTTTTGTCACTGAACCATGACTGTACTCCGCGGGGACTAGGGTAGGGGGCAGTTTCCATAAATAAAAATAACAACAGAAAATGCAATAAATTTTCAATAATTTATTGCATTTTACCCCGGTCCCCAACATAAAAAATCCTCTGAACGGCCATGCATTATGGCTCAAGGCATGGGCACACAAAAGATTTGTTTATGTTGGGAACCGGGGTAAAATGCAATAGATTATTGAAAATGTATTGCATTTTCTGTGTTTTTTTATATTTATGGAAACTGCCCCCTACCCTAGCCCCCGCTGCGTACAGTCATGGTTCAGTGACAAAGCAATGGCCTCGTAACTGTGAGGCCCCAGGATCTAAACCGTGTCGATGTGCTATATTAGTGCCCTTTTGTGGGGCATTAATCCTCATTACTGTCATTTATGACTTAAGGGAATAGGTCCCCTAGTTGATAAGCATAGTAGCGTACATATGCTTTAGCAGTCACGCAAAGCACACATTGGCAAATTATTGTTCAATAAATCTGAGAATGTATCCTATTATCTAGATCTATTATTTTTATATTATTTTTAAAATAATTCCATAAATTGGGATAAAACAAAAAATTCCATCCTTTATGAGCGACAGTGTATAAATAATAAATCATATTTTCACAATTATTTCCTGAAACGAGGTCGAGAAAAAGTATTTTACCTCATGGGCAACAGTGTATTTCTTTTCTACCATGTCATTGACAAACAGTAACAGGCGAAATATGTGTTTGATGTGTTTGATTATGTTGGCATGGTGGTCTATTGTATAGATGTCTTGTGAACAGGTCCACTGAATAGGCTGTAGAGATCACGTGCCTGCTCTATTTTAATTGTGTTATTTGTTTTGTTTTTTGTATTAGGGAAAGAAAATGTTTATTCGTATTGACATAGTAGTCGTTACTATGCATGATGTATTTGAATCAGTCATGTAGATTTAACTTGGAAAGTGTAAAAAGAAGAAGGGGTATTCGTTTACCCTTGATAATATTTTATTTTTTGTTAGTTTGTTTTGGGTGTTTTAGCGGGAGCGGAGAAGCCGGTTTCAGTACGTTCTTTTATAAGTTCTCGATGATGGAAGTCGGCGGGAGGGGAGTGGTTCGCATGTGTTGTGGTACGGGGTGGAGTCTGCTTACTTAATTTTTTGTTGTTGAGGATTAGTATACATGTATGTTTGGCTTAAGACATTTTTAAAAATTTGCTTACGGGGGAAACAGTTTATGTGGTAATTTCTTTAGAGTTTATAGATGTAAGGTTATGGATACATTTATATATGAAATAAAATGGCAGTGAAATTAATTTTCATGACACTAAATGTTAGAGTAATAAGAGATAGGTTAAAAAGATTGAATATTTTTGATTGGTGCAAAAGTAAAAACAAAAGTATAATTTTCTTACAAGAAACATATAGTACAGTAAAGGTAGAAGAGCAGTGGAAACAAGATTCGGGAGGGCCATTGTTAAAAAAAACCCAAAGAAAATGCAATAAATTTTCAATAATTCATTGAATCCCCCCCCCGGTCCCCAACATAAAAAAAAATCCTCTGTACGGCCATGTATTATAGCTCAAGGCATGGGCACACAGAGGATTTTTTCATATTGGGGACCAGGGTAGATTGCAATTAATTATTGAAAATTTATTGCATTTTCTTTGTTTTTTTAATTTGTGGGAACTGCCCTCTACCCTAGCCCCCGCTGCGTACAGTCATAATTCAGTGGCAAAGCAATGGCCTCGTAAATGTGAGGCCCCAGGATCAAAACCGTGTTGATATGATATATTAGAGCCCTTTTGTGGGGCATTAATCCACATTACTGTCATTCACTTAAGGGCGTAGGTCCCCTAGTTGATAAGCATATTAGCATACACATGCTTTAGTAGTCACGCAAAATCAACACTGGCAAATTATTATACAATACAATCTGAGAATGTATACTGTTATCTAGATTTATTAGGAATAAATCATTTTTAGAATAATTCCATAAATTAGGGTAAAAAAAAAAATATTCCAACTATATAAGCGACAATGTATGTATTGACAATGTATTGAATCATGTCATGAAAAACAACTGTATTTCTATAAAGAATGATTTGTTTTGTTTTGGAATCAATGAAAACAAACTATTGAAAAAAAGTTTGTGTGTGTGTGTGTTTAAGGGAGAGACAGGGGGAGAGAGATAAGTAGAGAGAGAGAGAAAGAACATGTATGTAAGTCTGTGTGTGCGAGGAATAGAGAGAGAAGAGGTGTGTGTACCTGAGGAGGCTAGGAACAGTATGTGGTGGAAGGGTGGTCGGGTGGTGTGTGTGTCGCATGGTGGGAAGGGGGGGGGGGGGATAGTAGTGGGTTGTTTGGATGGATTTTTTTGTTTTATGTTACAGCTGATTTCATTTTGTTTCATCAATTGTACAATTTATGTAATAAAAATGTTTTGCATTCATGTCAAGGAAAAACAACTGTATTTTATTTCTAAAATTAATTTGTATTGTTTGGAATCAATAAAAAAAACTATTGATTTTTTATATATTTTTAAATGTAGGTATGTGTGTGTGTGTGGGGGGGGGGAGGGAGGGGTGTAAACCATGCGACCATGCGATTACTCGCATCGTATGCGAACGCTTTTTTATTATTTCGCAATGCCCGTATAGTTATGTGCACTTTATCCAGACATATTTTGCGCTATAGCATGTAGACAAATATCAGAGCAGCTTTTATTCATTTACAAATACCATATCTAGGCCCAGGCATACATTATTTGAACATGTGTGTGTGTGTGTGCGACCATGCGATTTCTCGCATTGTATGCGAACGCTTTTTTTATTATTTCGCAATGCCCGTATAATTATGTGCACTTTATCCAGACATATGTTGCGCTATAGCATGTAGACAATGTCAGAGCAGCTTTTATTCATTTACAAATACCATATCTAGGCCCAGGCATACATTATTTGAACATAGTGTTTGTCTTCCAGCTTCATGAATTCACGATATTGATTTCAAATATTGACACCAAACAATACAAATTACTACCTGTATATAGTTTGCCAACCCGTTTGAAGGGAACAAAATCATAATTCATCATTCATCATAAATATGGGAAGTGCGACAGCAACATTTCACTGCGATGAGATAATTACAATGGTTTGTAGACAAAATAATGCATGTCATCAATACAATTTGAATATTGATGTTGATGATGATGATAATGGTAGTAATAGTGATGATAATGACGATGAAGGTAATTATGATGATAATAGTGATGATGAAGATGATTAGTTCTATTAATGATAGTAATGATGGTGATGATAATAATAAAACAAATAAATAATGGTAATAATGAATTCTTCTTCTACTATTGCTGCCGCTGCTATATACGACCACCACTTGTACCACCTCCACTACTACTACTACTACTACTTTTACTGCTACTAACACTACCACTTCTACTACTACTACTATTACAACTACTACTAGGCCTACGATTGAAAGTCTGATGTAACTCCCTTGATGGGATAGAGATCAATTTAACTACATGCAGTGAAATCGTCGGAGTACGGGGCAGTTGTTTTCGAACATAAATCAGAAGCCCAATATACTCCTGAAACAAAACCCCTGCATGGCTCGCCTTATTTGCAAAATGAATGTCTCGGTAAGTAAACTATTCAGCATTTAAAAGCCAGATAGCACGTTGATAAAATGACCGAAATTGCTGTTATCCCAAGATTCAGTTGGAATGAATGAATTTGACTTCTCAGAAAAGGGTGCTCATGACTATTCGCTGTGTATCAGTTGACGCTACTTTTACATTTGCATTATGCTTGTACATGCGTCATTATTGCAGTAACTTGAAAACTATACTGTATTATGTATACTTCGTTCTGTATATTTTGTAAGATATACTGCTGTCTTCTGATCAAAGCAAGATATAAATCAATTCAGCCTCAATGCAAGCATACGTTGATGATGATACAAGCCAACTAATCGCCAAAGGTCACGCTCTTTCATTTCTGGGTAAATCGCGTCAGTTTAATTTCAATCAGTTATTTTCATTTCCAAGAAAATACAAATTTTATAATAATAAGTAATATGTAGAATTATACACAGTATGGTATTTGAAAAATAAAGAAATATCAATAAGAAGAAGCAATACCTTTGAAAAAGCAAAAGTAGAATAAGTATACTTTAAAAACAAAGAGGAATTCGGGTGACAGAGCATTCATTATATCATTCATAATATCTGAATCGTAGAAGTCTTATTTAATTGATGTTTTTTTTATATAACGACACCTCCATATACTGTGGAGTTGTTGTGGTATAATGGTTCATTCCCCCGGCTCTCAGTCCTAGAGTTCGAATCCCAGCCCAGCGCTAACGTCCTTTGGCTAGAAATTAATCCACACATGCCACTCTCAACCTATATGGGCAAATAGGATACAATATTTTATAATTTATTTTCCCTCTTCTTCTTCTTCTACTGTGTTTATTATAATTTGTTTGATCAACTGCTCTGAATCTAAGTAGAATTAACAAGACCAAGCTATTTTTAAATATAATGACATGATATTATGTGAAATTATTATTGCGAACAGCATTCATGCTTTAATCTTATTTCGTGACTATTGACACGCATACACTGGGAATTTTTGAGACGTGGAATTCCCCAGGCCTAATAATAGAGGACCGAAGTGCTAACGTCATACTCGCTCTTCGTCTCGTTTACTGGTTCCAAACAACAGAGCCTGCGCACGAGGTTCAACGTGACATCGATACAGGTTTGGCGCTGATGTGATTACTACGCCATTGTTTAGCACCAAATCGTTTGGAACCAGCTACCTTGACAACTTGGCTAATATGACGTCACACTTCGGTACTCTATAAAGCGTGGCTTTGATACGCTAGACACGGCACAGATCAGACAGACGGTTAAACTCCCATTCTCATATCACACCACTTCGTCGATTGACGTCTCTCTTTATATTATGTCCAACAGTACGTTTAACTCACTGACTCTGGATTATAGGCTCCTAATATCTTTAATTCAATGACTACAGAATATTCGTTTGACCGAAAAAGCTGTTACATCGGTTTTCAGAGTTATATCGCCCTTACTGTGATTCACGGCACTACGGAAATCGCCGCTTGAACTGTTGTTTGATAGTTCCCCCTGATGCCAGTGTGGAATCAAAAGGGGGGAGTACTGCTGATGTCATCAGAGTATTGGTGATTGGTGAGTATGATAGTTGTTTTTAATCATTTTCTCTAAGGGTATTGAATTTGATTGAATATGCCCATAATTTTTTTAAATTTTTCTCGAACTCTTAGTTTACTTTCTTGTTGTAGTTTTCATGATAAACTTTATTTCCTCTTAAGTGTAAGTTATTTTTTAAGGTACTTTCAACTGGTTTCATGTCTATAATATGCGTGGGATTGCCTGTGAAAGTGAGTGTGTTGTATGTTGTGTATGTGTGTGTGTGTTGGGGTGGGGAATAGTTGAACAAGTCAACTTTGGGGTTTATTTGAGTGTGTTGACTGGAAATCACTGCGTTTACCCAGTAATGCACCACTATCCCCATGCATGAATTTACCCTTGTCGAAAGACAAACAGAGAGAAAAAGAAAATACAGGATGGCATAGAAAAAGCAGTATTAAAAGTGACAATGTATTATCAATTTGAGGAGAAGATCTAGAATATCTTTTTTTCCTTTCCTTTTTTAGTGGGGGGGGGGGATGTGGGCTTGAAGTATTTGCATTAATTTTGTTAATTTGTCCTCCTATTATATATATATATATATATATATATATGTTTTTTTTTTTTTTGGGGGGGGGGGGGCTCAGCCCAAACCAGTTCTAAAGCCGCTACTGATTAATTATTTAAAAAAAAAAGTTCTTCTGACTTTCGTGAATTCATTGATTTCGTCATCATTTCATATATTATACTTGAGGATGAAATACGGAAACCAAGGCCATTGATTGAAGGGGATATGTGGGGTTCTTTATCGTCTCCTTTTCATTTTCTTTCATTATCACTTTCCCCCTCTTTTAACCATCTCTCTCTCTCTCTCTCTCTGACCCTATTCCGATTTAGCCGTTCGAAGGGGTTGGGCACGTGCTCCCTACTTCAATTTCTTTTGGAGCCGTTTGCTTTTCGTGTTTATCAATCATAACCGCAACTTTCAGGCCCGAATTTACAAAGGAGGTTTGTCGACAAACCTAGGTTTATGTGCGTCATATGACGCGTTTCGATACAAACCTTGGTCTGAAACGCGTCATATGACGCACATAAACCTAGGTTTGTTTACAAACCTTCTTTGAGATTTCGGGCCTGTGTGTTTACAGATTTGTACTCCCATTAGTGGTATTTTCACCAAGTCTGGTGTCAGCGAATTACGGCCTTCTGCACATGGAATTTGACTACCCACTCCCTTTAAGTACACTGTTGGTCATAATGGTGGAATAATTATTTTTACCCCAATTTATTGAATGATTTTGACAATGATGTATTCCTAATAGATCTAGATAATAGTATACATTCTCAGATTTTATTGAATGACAATTGGGGAGTGTTTGTTTTACGTGACTGCTAAAGCATGTGTGTGCTACTATGCTAATCAACTAGGGGACCTACGTCCTGAAGTCATAACTGACAGTAATGGGGATTAATGCCTCATAAAAGGGCACTAATATAGCACATCGACACGGTTTTGATACTGGGGGCTCAAAGTAACGAGGCCATTGCTTAGCGAATGGATAATGATTGTACGCAGCGGGCGCTAGGGTAGGTCGACGCTCCCACAAAAAAAAAAAAAAAAAAATGCAATCATTTTTCAATAATTCATTGCATTTTCCCCCAGTCCCCAACAGGAAAAATTCCTCTGAGGGCCATGCATTATGGTTCAAGGCATGCCCACATAGAAGATTTGTTTATGTTGGGGGTCGGGGCAAAATGCAATGAATTATTGACAATTAATTGCATTTTCTTTGTTTTTTTGTTTTTGTGGGGGCGTCGACGTACCCTAGCGCCCGCTGCGTACATTCATGATTTATTGGCTAAGCAATGGCCTCGTTACTGTGAGCCCCCAGGATCAAAACCGTGTCAATATGCTATATTAGTGCCCTTTTATGAGGCATTAATCCCCATTACTGTCAGTTACGACTTAAGGACGTAGGTCCCCTAGTTGATTAGCATAGTAGCATACACATGCTTTAGCAGTCACGTAAAAAAAACACTCCCCAATTGCCATTCAATAAAATCTGAGAATGTATACTATTATCTAGATCTATTAGGAATAAATCATTGTCAAAATCATTCAATAAATTGGGGTAAAAATTATTATTCCAGGAGCAGTTTTGTAAAACGAATAGGTCTAGAACTATGATAGTACTTATCATAGATGTGTGTGACTGCCTCAAAAAAGGATACAGTACCAGTTAAACATTTTATGTTGTAAAATATCAAACTTGAACGAGATCATGCAAGCGCGCTTCCTCTATAATATTTTGGCGAGTGATGCGGCTCTTGCATGAACGTTCGTGAAGCGAGCAGAATCGGGAGGTAAGACCAAGCCGCTGCTCTAGCTAGGCGCTGCTTGCTTGTGATGGAACGTACGTGCGCTAGTTATATGTTTATCGGCAATTGCAAGAGAATGAAAGCGACGTTGCCAGCTTAGAAAAACAACTAACAAAGACTTGCTCCTGACTACCGGTGTCAGAATTGGTAGATGAAGGATCTTCAGGGCCAAGGAAGGCGAAAAACATGGGAAAAGGAAGAAGAAACCATCGGGAGATCGCTGTAGTGTATGGTAATGAACTGTGCATGGGTAGACAGCTACTGTTCACTCCGTGCCTGGGCCGATTTCAACACCAAAACAAAAATTACATGGTGAAAATATCGACTAATAGCACATCGTTGGCATGTATATGTCATCTTATGGTAAAAATCTAAAAAGGCCACCGTTGGAGCTCATGGTTAAATTCAATGATACAATTTCTGTAGGTTAGGCCTTTACAGGTCCATGGAATATGATTCTGATGTTATTCAATTGATTTGATGTCAAGAAGGGCACCCCTTAGAGTCGCAACTTTGGTCAAATCCAAAATGGCAGCCAGATGAGCTTCAATTTATTTATATCTCTTAAAACTAGAAGCTCTAGAGTAATGACATTTGCTATATATATGGGGTTAACAGGTAAAGAGAATGCAGTTCTGATGTTATTTTAGCTATTTGATGTCAAGAAGGGTGCCCCTGGTGTCACGATTTTGGTAAAATCAAAATGCCTGTCTCATGAAATAGTAAAGTTACAAAAATATAAATAGTATGCCATTGTCAACAATTTGGCCAAATTTGGTGCTTTTGGAACAATCTGAACCCAAATATCCCTTACACCCCCAACTCATGATCTTCTTTTTATGAAAGTCTATTGTCAATATCTTTTGTATCTTTTGTTTGTGTTTACTAAATCTTTGAGGAAATTAAACCTCCGAGTTCTTCTCTGCTGTTCGAGACAAATACCTTATGCACCGTATGCACCTGATATGGAGTAATGGGCAAGTAAGATGTACATGAAGTTAGTAGGCTGTAAAAGATACTTAAAATGTTGTCCTATGAAATCGAAGATACAGTCAATCACATTAAACAATGAATCACTAACAAATAAAACAGAATAGAACTTTTAGAATGACTTGGATAACAGTGTAACACATGCATGTGGCTAGACGCACTTTCGGTGCATCCACCTAAACTTGGTACAAGGAGATTTTGACGGTAGTTTTTAAAAACCCTGATGCTCTGTCATCAGTGGCAGGAAAAATATGCATAGGGTATCACAAGACGAAATTTGTTTTTGTTAATACTTTTTACCGTGAAATAGATTCCAAAGTCACATTGACAATGACTTTTTCATTATAAGCTATTAAAATTGGGTATAATTTTTCTTTGATACGCACTGACTAATCATTATTTACATGTAATATGTTCATTTAGCCAGTATCTTTTAGGACTTGCCATCATGTACCTCTGCCATGTCACATCGACAGGTATGGCGATTATAGCATTTAAAATACCAGCGCTCTTCTCCTTTCTCAATCTTTCTTTGCCAGTCAATCTCTTCCTTCTTCATTTGTTCACCAATTTAAACTTAGGGCCAAAATGGCATTAAGCTAACGTTGCAGCCCCTCCTATATCAAATTTATGCTGATGTTCTATGCATTCAGCATGTAACCTATGAATTAAAAAAAAAAAATCCTACGTAAGCATATGTACTCTATTGTCCCCCAAAGGTAATGTCAATGTCACATTAATGGGAATGAGTTTGCTGGTTTGTAAAGATATATAAACCAATAAATAAATTCAATTAAAAATAACGAAATATGTTTATATAACCTAATTCATATTTTCTTATATAACGTAATCATATGTTTCTCTGTATATTCTAGATGTCTCGAAGCTGACGAAGATGTGGGGTGATGATGATGATGACAACGGAAGCCGTTTTGCGTATCGTCCTAACTCGAGAGATGACCGTGAGAAGAGTAGACGAAGTGGATTTCAAAGGGATGGGACCAGAGGACAAGTCAGAGGAGGTGTAACGGGTGGAGATAACGTCATGTGGGGAAGACAGAAGAGGAGGGAAGTAAGTCGTGATAGAGAAGACGCCATGAAGGCTAAAAGATTCAGGGGAGATAACTTCCGAAGAGAAGGAAGGGACACGGAAGGAGCGAGAGGAAGGGGACATGATGGAGAGAGAGGAGCTGGAAGGGAAGTTGGAGGCCAAAGAGGCGTTAACAGAGGAGGCCCATTCCGCCAGCGCTACAACGACAGGCAACACAACGGACAGCAAAGCGTTCGGGCTAGAGGCCGCTGCCAAAGTGGGGACCACGTGGCTCAGAACGCAGCTAGATCTAGAAGAGAAGGCTATCGGACACAGAAAAATACTAGGTAAAGTACAAAATCTTAAAGGAGTGAGTAACATTGCTGAAAAGGATTCACTTCCTTTCTTCAAGATAGATCGCCTTGCATGTTTTGCTTCCTTAGGCCTCTATGAACCGATATTCTTTTACACATTATAATACGTTGCAAGAAATATTTTTATAACAGGTAAATAGGTTAATATATTTTTTATGACGACACCTAAACCTACTTGTAATAAAGTAGAAATTAGTCAGTTTGGTAGAAATTGTACATACAAATCCCCGTAAATGTTGTATTTAGTACTTTTTTCAGCGAGTTGACACATTTGTTTAGCGGTACAGTTGAAAAAATAAAACTTAAACTGTGTGTCAGTCTTGAAATGTATGTAAGGCGGTAGGTAAAAGTGAGAAAAAAAGCTCTTCGTCACATGAATATGAATCAATCTAAATACATTCACATCATTTTATTTCTACCATTTCAGATTTGGACAGACCCAAGGAAAATACCCAAATAACCAAAGTAACTTCAGACCACTAAGTTCCAGACTTCTCATCGAAATACTTGAAAAAGACCCTTCCGAGGCTGCTACAGAACTTGGGTCCCTGAAAGGAAACCTTCAAGCCGGTCTCAATGAAGACTTGATGAATGAGGTACAACAACATCTCCTTTGGGAGGCTCTAGCATTTATTTGCGGAGCTCTAGGTGCAGAACAAACAGTGATCATGCTCCTGACAATGGCACTTGACTCCAAACTCTGTCGTCAGCATTTACTCACGTTTTTGACCAATCTCAGGCGTCCAAGAGAGAACATCGACGCAAGGCGGTTAAACCTTTTGAAGAATGTCATCACTGTCTTCCACTCAGCCATGCAAAGTTTGCCAAGCCGTGCTTCAGATCTCAAAGTTGCAGTCACTCTCATCTCCGATGCTGTAGCAGACATGGATGAAGACGACAAACGTGATGACATCATGGAGTCAATAAAGTCGTTATGTAGTCACAATGAGGACATTGAAAAAGAAAGGGAAAGAAAGAGACAGATGGACCGCATTTCTAAGAACCCACCTCCTGACGACTTCCGCCAGCAAGACATTCTTCCCACTGTCAAGGAATTGCAACCCGGATATAAGCCGTTTCTCCGCCCTCATCTGACTAGGGGTGTATATGCCGATGCAGACCACTACCTGGATGTTCAGTTCAGACTCCTGAAGGAAGACTTCGTCTACCCTCTTCGCAATGGGATATCAGAGTACTTAACTCTCAAGAAGGCGAACCCTGAAAGAAGGGCCAAACTTCAGGATGTCCGAATCTACGAGGAAGCACACTACGTAAAATCTGTCCGTGATTTCTCCGGAATTTCACATTACATGGCTTTTAAGAAGTTACCTCGTGTCCGATGGCAAACGACAAAACGACTCATGTACGGATCATTGCTCATCCTATCAACGGATGATTTTAAGTCCTACGTATTTGCTACAGTGGCCAAACGGGACGTAGAAGAATTAGAGAAGGGAATGGTAGCCATAGCATTGGTCGACCAAGAAGATGCATCATGTCTACATAATAAGAGTTTTGTGATGGCAGAGTCCTCTGTCTTCTTTGGAGCTTATCGCCCAGTTCTCCTGGGTCTCCAGCGAATGTCTGGCCCATGCTTGCCGTTTTCCCAATACACCTTGAGCATGTTCCATGATGTAAAGCCACCCAAGTATCTCCAAGATTTGATGGTAACTGAAGACGGTGAAATTCCATGTAGTATCGATATCTCACCTCTGCTGAAAGGCATACCACGATGCTCTCCACTAGTTGACGTGCCTGGCGATGGTGCTTGGCCCGATATTGACGATGTACAGCTCGACCAATCACAATATGAAGCTGCCAAGACAGCTCTCACCAAAGAACTTTCTGTCATACAGGGTCCCCCAGGTACCGGCAAGACTTTCATAGGTCTGAAAATTGTAGAGACCCTTCTCCTCAACAGAGAAATCTGGTCAAGTGAAGAAAACCCTAGCCCAATCTTAGTCGTGTGCTGCACAAATCATGCACTGGATCAATTTCTGGAGGGGATCTTAACATTAAATTGCTCTGGCATCGTACGAGTTGGAGGCCGTAGCAAGAGTGAGCAGTTGCAATCCTTCAACCTTAAACGGATGGTTGGTCGGAGGGGACTACATGGTGAAGAGTACGTTCAACGAAGGATTCGTCATGTCAAGAAAGAAGTTGCCGCTACAAAGAGACGTGTGGAGAGAACGCAAGCCAGAATAGAGGGTGCAAGAAATGGGATCATCAACGAGTACGAACTAGGCCCGTTCATGACATGGCAACATTACAACAGCCTCCTGCGTGTTTCTCATTTGAAACAGTTAGACTCCTGGCTCGTAAAGTGGCTTCTCTGTGAATGTCAATATGACAGGGATTGGAACCAGCAAGCAAAACAGGATACACTAGAACAGAGAAATAACCAGCAAGAAGAAGAGAGGATAGAAAGCACAAAGCATCATCCTGTGCCAAATGAAGCAACAGTTAAGGTAGAATCCGAACGAAGTGCCATCGAGTCTGAAAGAATGATTGATGGCGAATATGGTAAGGAAGATTCTGATGAAGAGGAAGACGAAGACTACCCTTTCCTAGGCCTTGACTTAAATGATTTGAACAAAGCAGAGGACGGTATCTTGCGGAGGTTCATCCAAAGGAAGATGTCTGGCAAAGATGTTCTCGATCCAGGTGCTCTTCAATCAATAATGGATATTTGGAGTATGTGTCCAAATGACCGCTGGGCACTCTACCATATTTGGTTGCAGAACTACCTTCAACAGTTGAAAGGAAAACTGCCAGCCTATGAACTCCAATTCAAGAAATCTTGTGGTCAGCTTGGTGAGGCTAAAGACGTAGAGAAATACCAAATCCTTCGACAGGCAACTATAATCGGTATGACTACAACTGGAGCAGCTAATCACCAGCAGGTTTTGCAGAGAGTCCGGCCAAAGATTGTAGTAGTAGAGGAGGCAGCTGAGGTATTGGAGGCACACATCATCACGGCATTAAATGCATCCTGTCAACAGCTCATTCTCATTGGAGACCATCAACAACTTCGACCAAAACCTAACGTGTACCACCTGGCCAAGAAGTATCATATGGACGTTTCATTGTTTGAAAGACTTATCAACAATGAATTTCCTTACTCACAGCTTGAGCTGCAACATCGGATGCGTATCGAGCTGTCGGATCTGATGAGAAGGCATTTCTACAGCAACCTTCGCGACCATGAAACGGTGAAGCGATACGAAAGTTTGAAAGCAGTTCAAAAGGATATCTTCTTTCTAGATCATGCGGAACCAGAAGATGAAATGGAAGATACACAGAGTCACTACAATCTCCATGAGGCCAGACTCGTAGTAGCTTTGTGTTACTACTTCCTGCAGCAGGGGTATGAACCTGATAAGGTTACAATCCTCACAGCTTATACAGGTCAGCTACTGCAAATCAAACAGATGATGGATTGTAGCAATTTTGAGGGAGTCAAAGTTACCTCAATAGACAGCTACCAGGGAGAAGAGAATGATATCATTCTTCTGTCATTTGTGAGGAGCAACAATCAAGGGCGAATTGGATTTTTGGGGATTTCGAACCGAATCTGTGTCTCCTTGTCAAGAGCAAAGAAAGGGCTCTACTGCGTTGGAAACTTCACCCTCTTTGCAGAAAAAAGTGAGCTATGGAAGGGAATAGTGAAAGATCTAGAATCAATGGGATCTATAGGAGATTCCCTTACGCTGCAATGCACCAATCATCCAGAAGAGAAGACAGTGGTGAAAACTGCCGATGACTTCAAGAAGGTACCACTAGGAGGATGTAGTAGAGACTGTGATACCAGGCTTGATTGTGGACACGTTTGTCGATTAAAGTGTCACTCAACGGATCTAAATCATCTCGTCTACAAGTGCAAGGCTCCTTGCTCCGAGGTTATCTGTGAGAAAAACCACAAATGTCCAATGCTCTGCTCAGATCTTTGCCCGACCTCTTGTTTAGTCATTGTCGAGAAGATTCTGCCCTGCCGTCATGTCTGCAAAACGGAGTGTAAGACCGACATTTGGTCCATCACATGCGAGAAAAAGGTTGATAAAACTTTAAGTTGCTTACACGTCCATCTTCTCCCATGCCACATGCCAACTGAGGAACTTGAAAAGAAGTGCAAAGTCCTTACCGAAAAGGAACTACAGTGTGGCCACAGTAAGACAGAGAAGTGTAATGGAAGTGGTCGATGTGATGAGATAGTCTTGAAAGTTCTGGAATGTAACCATACCTGCCAAGCAGCGTGCCATAAAGATCCAGAGGACATTAGATGCAAGGAAAATGTTGAGAAAACATTGCCATGTGGACACACGCATACCCTTCTCTGTTCCGCAAGTATTGACAATGTTAGGTGCAACACAATTACCCTAAAAAATCGTTCATGTGGACACGAAATCATGGAGAAGTGCTGCCATAACAGTAAATGTTCAAAACTTGTAGAGAAAACCTTGCTTTGCGGTCACAAATTTGAGATGATTTGTTCGACCGAAGTTGAAACAGTAGTATGCGAAGCAAGGTGCGGTAAGCAGCTTCCATGTGACCACACTTGCAAGCAAAGGTGTGGGGTGGATTGCACTGAGAACTGCATAGAGATGATCACCAGAGATGACTGGCCATGTGGTCATAAGGTAACCGTTAAATGTTGTGATGAAAGCGACGCATGCTACATCGCCTGTGAGGAGATCTTGATATGTGGGCACAAGTGCAAAGGGACCTGTGGAAAATGCTCACAAGGTCGTTATCACCACCCCTGCATTGAGACATGTAAGAAAAAGCTGGTGTGCGGACACGAATGCGCCCTCAATTGCGGTGCACCATGTCTTTCCTGCGAAAAGAAATGCCCTCGGCGTTGTCGCCACTCGCAGTGCAAGCATCCGTGTAGTGAACCATGTGATATCTGTATGAAACGCTGCAACTGGAAATGTGAGCATTACCAGTGCAAGAAGTTGTGTTGTGAGCCTTGTGACAGACCCCCATGCAACAAGCCCTGTTCGAAGATACGAAAATGCGGTCACCCTTGCATCGGTCTGTGTGGTGAGGTCTGCCCCCATGAATGTCGCATCTGCGACAAAGAAGATTTGGAGCAACGTTTCTTTGGGACCGAAGATATCCAGACGGCAAGGTAAGCTGAATTTTATGGAACCAGCCTATTAGAAGATAAATCAGAGAAGACGCCTACAAGACATATGAAAAGATACGACTTTGGATAATCTCATTCCGCTTCATGTTAAAAAACTAAATTATATAATACAAAGGTTAACCTGTGGAATTTTCTTGCTTATATTTTGTCATTTTGTCATACATGTCTATGTAAAACAAAAAATAGATCTCATTGGAACAAAATACCCTTTTAGTACTTCGATATAAAATACATCTAGATTTATATTGCTCGTCATGCTCCTTGAAAGATAAACTTTTATTATTAGAAAAGAAGTAGAACCTTTACAAATATTTCCTTAAAACTGTATGAGAATATGCCAACAGCAGAGCTACATGCATGATTTAACAAATTTCAAAATTTCTTTTGCTACGTCTATAGGTATATTCAACTAGAAGACTGTGGACATTCCTTTGAAGTAGAAGGACTTGACAAGTTCATGGGACTCGGCATAAAATCCGACAGTGCAGAAATATTTACCAAATTATCGGTAATACTACAACATTTGTTTGTATTAATTATTAGTTAATCTGTCTTTTGAATTTGGGTCGCTTTATCGTTGGTAAATATTGTGTACTCATAAGAGAACGACACACCTCTAATTTAAGAAGTACATGCATGTGTAAATGTGTTAAAAGTAGACTAACAAGGATTTGGCATAATTCATATAACTTGTGGAGTAAGAATTATTCTTTTAACTCCTAAAGTTGTTGATGTAGCAGTCACTTTGGTCTTAATTGATTACTGTGACACTGTGAAATTAATATTGGTCTTTATTTTGTTTCATTTTAAAGGTAAAAACCTGTCCAAAATGCGAAAAACCCATGCAGTTGAGTCGTCGCTACAGTAATCTCCTGAAAGATTCTTTAGCGATTAAGCCGCGAATCGTGGAAAAGCTACAGGATACTCGCAATAGCAATGAAGACAAACACCTCCTCTGTAAAGTCAATTCAGCCGTCATGTCGGCGAGACAAACCATTCAAATTTTGTCACTCCAATCGTCAACAGCGATCTACTCAACGCAATTTGGGGCATTGGTAGAGAGTAGAAAAATGATAAACCGGCCATTTTTGGACAAGCTTCATGAACTTCTCCAGGTATCAACAGAGGAACTGCACAGGCATAGCGAGTCGTCACCGAATGTGCTCGTAGATCAGAACGCGAATGACCTCTGGAATGAGATGAATCGAGTGACGATCATGTGTGACTTGGCCGAATTACTGAGGGAAGGAGCAACAGAATCAACCGAAGTACCCAGACTTCTCAATATCCTAGACCAGGACCGGAATATGACATTAGGACATGTCATCCTGAATGAAATTCGCAGTGTAAATGGGATGAGCCATACTGACAGTGGCCTACGGACTTCCAAACGCCCTTCTCGTCTTTCCTTCGACGTAACCACGTGGTTTACTTGTGCCAAAGGACATCCCGTTTCGAATGATCAGCTCAAGGAGGACGCGTGCGAGGACTGCGTCTTGGAGAAGGATGAGCAGGAAAGATCCCGCTCCGAGGTTTCTGCAGCTGTAGGACAACCGGGTGACCAAAGACAGAATGTGCCCAGTCATCGAGGTGTCGGTGGTCAGCAAGGCCAGCGGGGTAGGGGACGAGGACGTGTAAGAAGAGGTCGAGGTGGAAGGGGTGGTCACAAGAGAGACTACCAAAGAAACTATGGTCTGTTTTATGCCTGAATATGCGATCAGAATGTTCGTACATAAGATATTGCTAGACATTTTGCAGGAAGATGTATACAATTAATTTAAAACACGGCTTATGAATCCTATTGACCTTCGTATGAAAGATGTTTTACCCAGATATGCTGTATTGAAAGATTGTAATTGATTCGAGCTACACGTATCATATTTTTCATTGAGATGAATAACGCGTGAGGAATAAATTAATAACGAATTCGTAGTATACTGATTTGCCGAAGTCTTTTTAATCTGTTTAGAATGTATTGGTTTCAGTATACTTTATTCAAATTATTTTTCCTGAATTATTTTAAGGACTTATGAAAGATGTGTGAGACAAAAATGTCCACAACAAAAAGAGAAAGTATTTTATGTGTCATTTAAAGGATTGAAATTGTAAGATATCAAAACAATTTGTATTGACAAAATGAGCACTGGCTACTCTGACGGAGCATAAAATTGGCCTTAGACTGCATCAAAGTATATGTCAACCATCATTATTTCATGTGCTTTGTGAGGTGTAAATAATCGTTTCGTAACGTATGTAAATATTCTTTATATTTTCTGTTTTTATTTCAATTGGACCAATTGCTCTATAACCGTGCGCGTCGCTGCCCTCCGAATACTAACACACCACTCGACTTTATCAAATAATGATATTCCTTCGCTGTCCATGTTATCACACTAACGGTACTTTTTAGGTTCGGATTTTTCAACCCTATCGGCAAAGAAAGATATGTTTTACCCCACCTTTTCCCTATTTAATGATATTAAATAATAATAAAAAAAAGGTACTTATAAAGCGCTTACCACCGCCGTCTCTAAGCGCTATTAATACTTGAATAGTATGGTAGAAATATAGAAGAACGCAGAAAAATACATGTATGTATAAGAATACAAATTCGTATCAATATGTTGTAAATAGATCTCCACTTTCTTGATCTTCAATCAAGATGCACTTAGGTGTACACTAGTTTAAGAAGTTGAATTTTTGAAATATATTGATCGTATCCAACAGTTCAAAGTTGTTTTAATGCAATACTGTACTAGAAGCCCTATCGCAGAATCCCTTCTAGTGCCATGTCAAGTCAACGGTAGCAGTATGATGTCGTTGGTTCTCGCAGCGAAGTGGAAATCAATTATTTGATTATACACCGTTGGCAAGTTGACCGTGAGAAGGTTCTGTGCAATTACTAGTATGCTAGAACAAAAAGTTCATCAATAATAATAATAATAATAATAATAATAGCTAGTTCTTATATAGCGCTTTTCAGGATAGCCTTAAGTTAAGATGGCACACATGGGAACATGTTGTTGTGTTTAATATGCAATGTTGATAAGGCTGAACAGTCTGTACACTTAATTGTGTCTGAGAAAGGCGAATTATGAAATTTAATATATGAATTTCACTATTGGTTGGTATTACATGAACCACCATCCTACTAAGAAAACGCATTGTGAAGCATTGTTGAAAATCACGATTTTCCCATTTTATCCCTCAAGATGTAAATAGAAAATTGATTTACATGAAGGTTATTTTGTGTAAATCATTGATTCATGCAGTCAGTTTTCATGTATAAAGTTTATTTGACTACTCATGCTTTTTTTGTAATTGATAGATTTAATTAGAATCAATAATACTGTTAAGATAAAAGAGTTATGTATACTCCTTGGTCATTCAGCAGTTGACAAATATGTATCGTATCTTTAGAAATATTAGAAAGAATCGTGACACATTGGTACTGCTTTAATAAATTGGTATTGGTAGATATAAGCACTACAAAATATATAGAATAACAATATTTATTATTATGTATAGATATCAAGATTTTCATTTAAGGTTTTGTGACATTCTTCACTACATAAATTTCCATCATCTCATACTGGTGATCTACTATTAGCGTTGTTGAGGTTAAGAAAAGAAAAGCAATGTATTAGATGATAGCCGATCAAAGAATATACTTCTAAATACTTGCTGATGACAAGTACTAAAATATTGAAAAATTACTCTCATTAACAGAATTTGGGAATAAAGGTTAACATTACTGTACATAATATTGATTTTCTATCCTCACGGTCGTTTATTATAATTGCAATTTTATAATGGAGATTTATGCAACCTAGGTTTAAACTTCCAAGTGTTCATAAAACGGAACAGTAAAACAATATAATCTCCCTTTTTTTGTTTGGACCAACCTTTCATGTTTGATATGTGTGGAGTTCCATGTACTCATTTTTGTTTGCGGTGCTTGTGACTTTCAACAATGTTGAATCCAATTTCTTTTCATTTTTATCGTTTCGAACTTGACAGCATACATCAAGTCATATGTAATGCATGATCAATTTCATTTCCGATTGCTTCTCGGCAGTTTCGTTCACATGACTATAGAACTCAGGATTTCATTTTTGTTGCTGTTGTTAAGAATCAGGTAACGAATCACAAAATAAATAAACTTGTTATACCTCTCTCCGAACATTTCTCTACTTTTATTTTGTATTGTGGGAGGGAACATCATACATACGATGCAATAATTGTTTTTGTCTGTGTGTGTTTTTTGTTGTTGTTGGGGGTGGGGAATCTTAGAGGCTTCAGTTCATTTCAACATGGAAACTACCAAATATTCTTTCAACTGTCATCTCAAACTCACAAAGCGAGGTGGTTTCTTTCTCATTTGAGGGGGTGGGGATCGGAATGGTGATTTCAAACATCGTGGATATAATTTGCATTGAGTCTTCTTTCAGTCAAAACTGGAGAGATGATAAATCATAATATTATTGTATAGGGTTCCTGGATGACGGACAGGTGCTGAACAGGGGACTCATTGGTTTGCGTAGTTTTCAGAGGTGTACGGGGGATTTCCCTCAGTCGAATAATAGAGGAAATAAAAAGAGAGAGAGAGAGAGAGAGGGACGGTGAGAATGAAGGGGGGGGGGGTGCATGTGGTGAAAAGAAGGTGATGTGACACTTCTCCACACTCTTTCTCAATCGCTTGACGTTATAATCCGCATGCCTTCCACCAACTAAATACAACAACCAAACTCGTAGCTTCGACCACTTCCCTAACATTATGCCTAACCCGATACCTTACACTTAATATTATCTGGGATAAAATAAGCATCTGGAGCAAAGGTTGGCGGAACACTGCCGGGATTATCTTATCTGGGATTTTTTTAAAGGGAATAATTATTGTCCGAGGAAGCTTATTTTCTCATAGACGATGATGTTTAGGGGGTAGTTGTGCCAACTTGTGCGATGTTACTTGCCCGATGGCGGTTGATCTTCGATAGTTGCCCGATGAGGCACAAGGATGCGAATTTTGCTTGTTGTTTGAACATGCTATTCGTAAGGGTTTCGTTTGGCGGTTTATTACAAATCATTAACTATGCTTATTTATCGAGATTGTTCGTTAGTACGCTTATTTATTAAGTTATTCCCCAGTTTTTCTTTTCCCTTTGACAAGCGTAAGAATAAACCGTATATTATTTTTAGTGGGTGCACGGCACACAAGAAACCCGCTTTTTTTACCATTGATAGGTAGAGCAAGGCAAAATTCATAAATCATGGAATATAAATTCGGTATTTGGACTTTGACCAAAATAATATTACTTCCGAACGCTCATATTTTACAATGCATACTGGGATGAAAGTTGTAAACTGTATGAAATTGACATCATATACAAATACTATAGGCTTTGGCAAACGAGGCGGAGGCAGCTGCAGCACCCACCCCCCCCCCCCCCCGCGGCTTCCCATAATCATATCATGATACTGAATACTTAACAAAATTAAAACTTATACTTAACATATATCTAAATTACAGATTGGAAACCTATGTATTACTCGATATCGACAAATCACATAATAGCTAAATACACGGAAATCATAATAAACAATAGTAGCCTCGTGATTGAAGAAGGTCGGTATAAGAAAATAACGCTAATCTTAGGTTATGCCCTTTTTTGAACTGACGTAGAGGTTGAAATACACTTCCAAATAAAATGTACTCACTTAGAAGATCCCAGATTAAAAATATGCTCTAAAATTAACAATTATAGTTCCGGACTTTAAAAACCTAAACGACCATAAGAAATTTAAACAAATGATGTCCAATGACGAACCGACATAAACGCAATAATTATATTTGGAATGGGGGAATAGAAATGAAGAAACGTACTAAAAAATGAATAAATCTACATACAAATACACATATCACCCCCCCCCCCCCCCGTTATAAAGCTAATATTTTGGTATTCTAATCTAATCTAATTGGTCGTATGTATGCCGAGCAGAATGTATATAAATTTCAAGTCTTGTTTGTTAGAATCAGCCTTGCATGAAGTCTTTCGTCTATGTCTGATCATCAACGAAACGGAGTTAAGTCTTTTGTCAATTCCGTTTGTTGCTACGGCAGGCAGCCAGTGAAAACGAATTCACGCATCACTTTAAACAAACAAACTTTGTTATTCCTGGCTCATTTTTCCTTATTGAGGTGTCATAATGAAGAGCAGAAATTTAACTTTCTAGAAATGTGAATTTTTCTTCAGAATTCAGATACCGCCCGCCAAATTACTTTTTGGTTTCCTTCCTTCAAATTGCTTTTAATCACTCATGCGTGAAATATGCATCATATAAGTTGCATCAAATGAAAGAAGAGAATCTAAGCTCTACAAATATGTGTCATTTATTAGTTATAATTGCGATTAAGTTATGATAAAACATCGATAATTCTCGGTTTCGTTTTTTCTGGGTCGCACTGTTTTTTATCCGAATTAAAGTTGGAAATCAAAGACTGAAAAACTCGTTGCACAGTGATCTGGTACGTTCCACTCACTCAAACGGTATGTCGCAGAGTTGCGTTTTATCGATTAAAATTAATACATAATTTCTGTTTTTTAACATTATCATTATTATAATTGTTTGCTTCATAGTACACTTTTCCTTTATGATAGACACAGGAAGGCAACACATTAAAAAGAGGGAGAGATATAGAGATGAAGACGCATTGGAACGATTTTCAGTAATGCATACAATGTTACCAATAAAGTTGGAATATTTTTCTTCACCTCCTTTTATTAGAAATAACTGTTACATTATTCTTGATAATCTTCTAAGAGCTTTATTGATCAATCTGTACGACCCTTTAGATATATAGAACTATGAGAATATGTAAATGTTATCTTCATCTATAATAAATCATATTTTCACAATTACTTCATGAAAAGAGGTTGAGAAAAGTATTCCAACTTCATGGGCAACAGTGTAGGCCTACAGGTTCTTTTTTGACTACCATGTCATTGACAAACAGTGACAGGGAAAATATGTGTAAGTCTGTTCAAGTGTGAGTCTAGGATTTTCACGCGTGTGTGTGTGCGTCGGTGGAGTACCCCGACCGTGGACTAATGTGAGAATACACACCTTTAAACCGTGGACATATATCAACCGAGGACATCCACGGTGGTTTTAAACGTAATTTCATATTTTAAACACACTACTGAGGACCAAAAAAAGTCCACGTTCACAGTATAAGAAATAGGTCTCCATTTGACGGTCTTTACACGTTTTTGGAAAGATCCACGGTTGAACGCCAATTTGTCTTAGTCCACATTCGGGGGCTTCTACGAGTGTGTGCATGCATGTGTGTGTGTGTGTGAGAGAAAGAAAGAGAAGGGGCGTATATGTATGAGAGAGAGAAATATAACATGTGTGTGTGATGCATGCGTGCGTGTATGTGTGTTTAAGAGAGAGAGAAAGAGAGAGAGAGAGAAGAGGTGTGTATGTGTGAGTGTTAGAGAGATAGAGAGAAAAGAGGTGTTTGTAGGTGGGGGGGGGGGGGGGGGCTAGGGGTGTAAAATATGCAACAATGGCATTTCACAAATTGTATGTGAACGTTTGTTATTATTTCGCAATTCCCGGTTATGTGCAATTTCCCCAGACAGATGTTGCGCAATAGCATGTAGACAATGTCAGAGCAGCTTTTATTTATTTACCAATACCATATATAGGCCTAGACGGGGGCAACGATTTCTTTTCATGGCCGTGGGGAGGGGGGGGGGGGGGGGTATGCGAGGGGCGAGGGAGCATAGCGTAAACTGTACTTGCGTGATACCAACGGAATATAGATTTTCTACAATACTTGTAGGCCTACATTTTGAAGGATATTATGCGAGGGAGCGTAGCGACCGAGCGAGATTTTTTGTTGCACTTTTATTAATCTCAACGCTGCACTGTTGGGTTCTCATTCGCCGAAAAAAGTTTGACGTAGTAATACAAATTACTACCTGTATATAGTTTGTCAACCCGTTTGAAGGGAACAAAATCATTATTCATCATTCATCATAAATATAGGAAGTGCGACAGCAAAATTTTATTTTTATGAGAGAATTACATAGAATTTAAATAAATTAATTTGACTGCTCAGAGAAGGGTGTTCATCATGATTTTTCACTTTGTAAGTGTACGCTCTAATTATAAGAGAGACTTTTACATTATGCTTGTACATGCGTCATTATTGCATAAACCTGAAAAATATACTGTATTATGTTTACTTTGTTCTGTAAACTGTGTAAGCAGGAAACTCACTGGTGTAAGGTTGACGATACTGTATTCTGATCAAAGCATGGTATAAATAAATTCAGCCTCGATGCAAGCATACGTTAATGATGACATAAGCGAACTAATCGCGAAAGGCCATGGTCTTTCAATTCCGGGTGATTCGCGTCAGACATCACGCGACACATAACAATAGGGACTTTTAGATTTGCACGTCGACATCTTTGACTGCAACGTGTGACGTCATTTTAAGGCACTGCGCATGCATTACGTCGTCTCAGTCGGCGATCGAGAATGCGTCAACCTTGATTTTCCTAAATCTAGTACATACATACATATTGGTATTTGTATAGCGCCTTTACATGCTCAAGGTACTAGTATGTCGCGAGCGCATAAAATATACAGTTCCTCAGGTAGACAAAGGAACATCCCTTCCCTGCTATTATGTAAAAATGTGTAGAACAGGTGTCACATGCATATTCACCTCTTCTACACATTTTTACATAATAGCAGTGAAGGGATGTTCTTTTGTTGAGGGTAGAATGAGGAACTGTTTACTTTGTACTCTTTCTTTGTCCGTGATGTTTATAGTGTTACTTCCTGCATGCATGTATCGTCGAGTGCAATCTAAAAGATTTCTAATTGTAGTCAACATGGGCAGTTAAGTATGTTGACACGCACGATCAGTCGGCGTTCGTCGTGTTCTCGTTCACTAAATATAAAAGTCCCTAATACTGTATGTAGGGCGTGCTCTGTTGGAATACCAGATAATGATTACACGCAAATGAATACAAGCATACTTGTAGATTGTTGTATAATTTTCAATTGCAATCATGAAACCACGCTGTACATTTTTTGCTTAAATACATTAAAACACTGTTCTTATGGAGAGTGGGGGGGGGGGGGGAGGGATTTAAAAGAAAAATCATAATAATAAATACCATGCAGAATTTATACACAACAGTATCGCATTTGAAATAAAGAAATATCAATAAAAACAGCTTTGTAAAAGAAAAGTGGAAAAAGTACACCTCAAGAACAAAGAGGAGTTGGGGTGACAGACCATTCATTATATCATTCATAATATATAAATCTTGGTAGGCCTATTAAATTGACGTCCGTAAAATTATGACAGCTCCTGTACTGTGGAGGTGTTGTGGTATAGTGGTTCGTTCACTCAACTCTCAGTGACTTGTCGTAGGGTTCGAATCCCAGCCCAGCACTAATGTCTTTTGGCAAGATATTAATCCACACATGCCACTCTCCACCTATATGGGCAAATGGGTACAATATTTTATAATTTATTTCTTCCTTTTCTCTTTCCTCTTCTTCTTACTGTTGTTATTATAATTTTAATAGTCATTAGTTAATGGCTATGAATCTAAGTAGAATTATCAAGGCCAAGCTATTTTTAGACATTATGATGACATGATATTATGTGAAATTACTAATTATGAACAGCCTTCACGCTTTACCTATTTTCGTGACTATTGGCATGCATACAGTCACTGGGGATTTTTGATACGTGGAATTCCCCAGGTCTAATAATAAAGTGTCTTTGATACGCTAGACACGGCCCAGATCAGACAGACGATGACACTCCCATTCTCATGTCACACCACTTCGTTGATTGACGTTTTTTTATATTATGTCCAACAGTCCGTAGAAGTCAATGACTCTGAATGGTAGGCTTCTAATATTTTTAATTTAATGACTACAGAATATTCGTTTGACCGAAAAAGCTGTCATAAGGGGCGACTTACATCAGTTTTCAGAGGTATCGCCCTTACTGTGAATCACGGCGCTACGGGGAAATCGCCGCTTGAACTGTTGCTCGATATTCCCCCCTGATGCCAGTGTGGAATCAGAAGGGAGGATACTCCTGATGTCATCAGAGTATTGGTGATCGGTGAGTTTGATAGTTGTTTTTAATCATTTGCTCTAAGGATTAAGACCGACTCGGTACATGAACAGGACAGATTTTTAATCAATAATCTGTTGTTTTCTCGAATATTACTAAAGGAAAATAATGCAAGCACGCTAGAGCCCAATGTTAATGATAATTTTGATCATGCCTCTCCAATTGTTTGTCATTACTGTTCAGAAAATCAATTTATGGATGGGTTTCGTAATAAATGTGAAAATGATGTTACTGTCCTACATTTAAATGTTAGAAGTATGCATAAAAATGTTGATGCTTTTAATACTCTTATCAGAAACCTCAATGATAGCTCTACAATAATTGGGGTCACGGAGACTTGGTTTTCGAGTGAGAGTGATGTTAATTTATATTCTATTTCTGGATATAGTTTGGTGTCTAATCACAGACGTGATAAAAGAGGCGGTGGTGTTGCTTTATACATTCCAGTTGGTATGGATTTCCAAGTAAGGCATGACTTAAATGTGATGACTGATCAGTTGGAGTCTATTTTTGTAGAGTGTTTTATTCCAGGCAAAAAGAATGTTATCTTTGGAGTTATATACAGACCTCCCCAGAGTAATATAGATCTTACTGTGAATGAATTGCAGAGTATATTGTTGAACCCACTATTTGTCAATAAGTCAATATTCTTAATGGGAGATTATAATATAAACCTTCTTCAATGTGATGAAAATGTCCATTATAATGCTTTTTTGAATATGATGTTGTCATTTTCTTTAATGCCATTAATTACAAAACCCACAAGGGTAACTGATAGTTCATCTACCCTTATTGATAACATATTTTGTAATTTGCAACCTTTTCCACCTTCAGGTATTATAATATCAGATCTTTCAGATCATTTCCCTATCTTCACTAGAGTGAATTTTCGTAATACTGCTCATAAACATGAATGTAAATATATTCGTAAAAACAATCCTACTAACATTGAGAAGTTTCGAGAAGCACTAACGGCAACTGACTGGAGTGCAGTTTTACTTGAAAAGGATGTTAATATTTCATTCAACAATTTCTTTAATAAGTTTTTGCTACTCTATGATGAAATTGTTCCGATTTCCAAATGTAATACTAGAAATCGTAAGAAAATTCCACGCATGCCATGGGTCAGTGCTTCCTTGTTGAAGTCTATCAATAAGAAGAATAAGTTGTATTATTCTTATAAAGTTAGTGGAAGAGAATCATCACGTAAACGATATGTTGATTATAAAAACACCCTTACTTCAGTCTTGCGTGCAGCAAAGAAAACATATTATTTTGCTCAGTTTCAAGCAACTTCAAACGATATCAAAGGAACTTGGAAAGTGATAAGAAATGTGTTCAAGTCAAAGAAAAAAAATTCTGATGTAAAGAATATTGAAATTGATGGTCGTTTAGTGGAAGATAAGAATATTATTGTGGAAAAATTCAATGATTATTTTTGCAGTATTGGTCCTAATCTGTCACGGGCGGTCCCTTCCTGTCAAAAATCTTTTAACGATTTCCTGAAAGAATCTAACAAGAAAAGCTTATTCCTTTTCCCATTAGTTAGGGAAGAGTTGCTTACTATTGTGAATTCGCTTAAGGCTGGGAAAAGTCCTGGTTACGATGGTGTCAATAATGACATAATTAAGCAGGTTATCTTAGCGATTATTCAACCCCTTATTCATGTTTTTAATTCATCAATGTTAAATGGAATAGTCCCCGAAAACATAAAAATTGCAAAAGTCGTACCCGTTTTTAAAAAGGGTGACCCTCAATCTTTTTCAAATTACCGTCCTATTTCACTTCTAACCTCCTTCTCAAAGATCCTTGAGAAAGTGATTTATGTTAGAACTTTAGAATTTTTCAACAAAAGTAAAATATTCTCAAATTTTCAGTTTGGGTTACGAGAGAAACATACTACCTCTCATGCCTTGCTGCACTTTATAGATAAGATGTCACAAGCAATAGACAAAAAGATGCACACAATCGGTATATTTCTTGATTATTCCAAGGCATTTGATACTATAGATCATGAAATTTTGCTAGGGAAATTATCGCATTATGGTTTCAGGGGCACAGCTCTGGACTGGTTTAAGAGCTACTTAGCTGACAGGAAACAATTTGTTTCTTTAAACGGTTTTGATTCAGGGTTACAGAATGTCACATGCGGCGTTCCTCAGGGATCTCTCCTTGGTCCGCTCTTGTTTATTGTATATATTAATGACTTTCATTTCTCATATGATATTTTGTCATTCATTTTATTTGCTGATGATTCCAGCTTGTACTATTCACACAAAAATTCACAAACTCTGTTAGAAACGGTTAATTTCGAACTAAGTAAAGTTACTTTGTGGATTCAAGCAAATAAATTGTCTTTAAATCTGCAAAAGACAAATTATATGTTTTTTAGTAATACAATCAAGGTGCTTCCAGGAGATGTATCATTTAATAATGTATTGATAGATAGGGTATCGTCAACAAAATTCCTTGGTTTGCACATTGATGAGCAAATGAGTTGGAAAATTCATGTAAATCATCTCTATAAGACATTGTCAAGAAACAGTGGCGTAATTCATGAATTGAAATCAATTTTACCTAAAGGCATCCTTCTATTAATGTACTCAACATTAATCCTCCCCTATCTTAATTATGGTGTTCTTGCTTGGGGTAACTCTCTTAAAACTAACCTTGAAAAGTTATATTTGATTCAAAAGAGGGTCTTAAGAATTATTTGTAACGTTAACTTTCGTACGCACACTAATCCGCTTTTTTATACGCATAGAATTTTAAAGGTGCAAGATATTTATCACCTTCAACTGGGTTCTTTAATGTACAACTTCGATTCTGGTGTCCTTCCACAGGCTCTAGTCAGCATTTTTAAGAAAAATAGTCAAGTTCATGACCATGCTACACGAAATGCCTCTGCGTTTCACTTACCCCAAGTAAGGACAAAGTTAACTTTTAATACTTTGGTTTTTACTGGACCTAAATTTTGGAACTCTCTAGGCTCTAGCGTTAAGCAATCTGTTAGTCTCTCTTCATTTAAGTGTAAACTTAAGGTTTATCTTCTCGATAAATACTGTGACTCATAGAGTAGTTCATTTTT
The DNA here is from genome assembly GCA_035222895.1 of Strongylocentrotus droebachiensis. Lineage (NCBI taxonomy): Eukaryota > Metazoa > Echinodermata > Echinoidea > Camarodonta > Strongylocentrotidae > Strongylocentrotus > Strongylocentrotus droebachiensis. The sequence goes on along the minus strand of JAVYIG010001699.1, from coordinate 181,717 downwards.
GTAGTTATTATGGTGCCAAGATATATTATGTATTACTATAAATGTAAATTTTCTTCTTGATATTAATATGTGTCTAACTGAATATTTTCAGATTGTCAACCTCTTATTCCCTCCCCCTGTTGTCTTGTGCCCGTTGTGTGCTGTGCCTATTGTCGATGTGCTGTATTCTTCTATTTTTTCTCATATTTTCTCTTTTCTCCCGTCTTGTCTAGTCTAGTCTCTCTTTTTGTTGTTGTTGTTGTGTGTGTGTACACTTCTTGTTTTGTTATACCCCCTTTTCCCTATTGTATTCTTAGGTAGTCACAAATATCTATTCATCATGTTTTATCCGGCTCAGAGGGGACCCTAATAATTACAAGCTCTGCTTTTACCAGGGTCTCCTCGTCTTTCTTTTAGTTAGCTATGTTTTTTATCATTATCATAATTTGTTATTTTGCTTTGTAAATGTGTTATGATCCAATGTTATGCTCTGTATGTCATTTGAAAGAAAGACGAATAAAATCTTATCTTATCTTATCTAAGGAATTAACAAAACAAAATAAAATACTGGTGCGATATGTACGGGGTAATACTATGATTTTGAGCAGTACTGATGAGCAGGGCGTCGCTAGACCTCTTCCAGTGGGGAAGGGTGTAGAGCCCACCGATTACCAACAAAACTAGCCAATTACCGACACCTACACTGTTGGTCATAATGGTTGAATAATTATTTTTCCCCCAATTTATTGAATGATTTTGACAATGATTTATCCCTAATAGATCTAGATAATAGTATACATTCTCAAATTTTATTGAACGACAATTGGGGAGTGTTTGTTTTGCGTGACTGCTATAGCATGTGTGTGCTACAATGCTAATCAACTAGGGGACATACGTCCTTAAGTCATAACTAACAGTAATGGGGATTAATACCTCATAAAAGGGGAATAATATAGCACATCGACACGGTTTTGATCCTGGGGGCTCACAGTAATGAGGCCATTGCTTAGCCAAAGAATCATGACTGTACGCAGCGGGTGCTAGGGTACGTCGACGCCCCCACAAAAACAAAACAAAACTAAGAAAATGCAATAAATTTTCAATAATTCATTGCATTTTGCCCCGAACCCCCCAAAAAGAAATCTTCTATGTGGGCATGCCTTGAACCATAAGACCTGGCCCTACGGAGGAATTTTTTCCTGCCGGGGACTGGGGGAAAATGCAATGATTTATTGAAAATTTATTGCATTTTCTTTGTTTTTTTGTTTTTGTGGGGGCGTCGACGTACCCTAGCGCCCGTTGCGTACAGTCATGATTCTTTGATAGCTAGCTTTGTCGTTTCATCAATTTATTAGAGAAGGAAGACGATTCGTTGTACCGTTCTCGACTCTTAATCCTTCTCTGAACTCAGCTTCCCCCTTTTCGCGCCAAAGCTTTGACTTCTCATTAAATTATTACTCTTAATCCTTGTCTGAATTCATTTTTGCCTCTCCCCCGCGCAAAGCGCGTTAAGTTTGACGTTTCATTGAAGTTTTAGAGAAAGAAGACTCGAAGTTTTCGACTCTTAATCATTGTCTGAATTTTCAAAAAAGTTTCTTTGTCTGTTAAAAAGTCAAGGTTAGTAGGGGAAACTGCTATATATTATATTGATGGATGTGATGCGGACTCCAAGGCCATTGATTGAACGGAGGATATGGGGTCCTTTACCGTCTCTTTTTAACATGTTCCATTCATCCTCCTTTTACCATCTCTGAGGAGGCGCGATAGCTCAGTCGGTAGAGCAGTGTTCTCGTAGTCCGGTGACCCGGGTTCGAAACCAAGTCGATGCGCTAGTGCCCTTTGGTAATGCATTCATCCTCATTACCAGGTCCCTCGGAGAGGACCTAAAGCCATCGGCCGCCTGGTTGCTTACTTAGAAGCATTTATGCTTTCTTAGCAGTCAGGTAAAAAAAAACACCATCGCTATCACTATCACTGACTCACGCTTACTGATTCTTATTTAGCCATTTGAAGGGGTGGGATATGAGGCAGTTTGTTTTTGAACCATTTGCTTTTCTCGGTTTTCAATCATAAACACAACCTTCAGTGTTTACAGAGTATATCTTGCGAACACAGTCAATATGTACTTTTACATTTTTAAGCGGAGGATTGTGGATGTCGGTTATCCTAGTAACGCCCCCTAGAATCACTATAACAAATGATAGGATTTCATGGATGTGGGAATCCCCACCGGAAACATTATTAATGACCCATTCACAATTGACCCCAAATCAACCAACATAACCGGTTATTCAAAAAATTGCTACTCGGGATTATGTCAGGCGCGGATCCAGGATTTCTTAGGGGGGGGGGGGGGGGGTGCCCAAATTTGAAATCAATTTGAAATTTAGTGTGCAGAAATTTGAAAATCGCGGCGGTCGATAATTCGCTCAGTGGGGGAGGGGGGGGGGGGGGGGGAGACAGTGAGCCCAATATTTGTTTCGGCCCTCGAAAATTTGAAAAATCGCAACCCCCCTTGAGCGTCAAGGTGGGGGGGGGGGGGGGGGGCATCTAAAAAAAAAAGGGTAAAACTAACGTGTTTTTACACGTTTTTTCCCCAGGGGGGGGGGGGGGGGTGCCCTGGATCCGCTACTGTATGCACTTACTTGTTCTCCTTCTGTCTGATGTACTATCTCGATGATGTTAACGAAAATGTGTTAGCGTATGGAAGTCACTGGAGATTTGTTGATCATATAGTTCAAAATCGATAACTAGTATTCACTTCATCGAAAGCCTACTGTATGGTATTCACTTGTTTTTTTAAATACATATTTAACGTCTTTATGTCTTTTTCGTCATCTCAATATTGACTGATTTTTGTAGAATACCGTATCTTAATGAGATGGGAAATGTTTGAGGTTGTGCAAAACTATTGCAAGTTGACTATTTTTGTGTGTGCAAACCATTGAATTGATATTATTGTATGAAGAAATAATCAAGTCCGTTATATTTTTTTTATCCCGAAGCCCGGCCCTCCATGCGCAGCTCATATAGTAGCTTGTATGTGGTTACCCGAAGTAATTGACCTTTATACCCAGAAACATAATCAGCTTCAGATAACCACTTAATGAGAACGTGAGGTCAAACAATAATCACGTGCCAGTCATCATATCAGTGGCGGATCAAGGATTTTCCAAGGGGTAGGGGGCGTGAAATTTACGAAATCGTGGTAAAAGTCGTGGGGTCCGGGGCCTGCTTTACGGCCCCTGGAAAATGTTGAACAATAAGATGCTCTATGGTACATTCTGAGGCATTTTTGTGAATAGTTAGTTTTTTCCCTGAGTGAATATTGAGCTTTTTTTCATGCATTTCTCATAAAAATCAATATAAATGACAAGTTCAACAATGGCGAAGTCTAAACATTTTTTCCAATTAAAGGGGGGGGGGCGGCTGTGAAATGTACCAAGCAGTAAAATGGTAAAGGCAAGTTGTGGCAAGAGGGTGCGATTCGTAAAAGCCACCACTGAACAATCAGAGACAAGAAACAAGACCCTACGACAGCACGTCCGCCGATCAACAGAATGTGTAACTAATCCTAGTAGGCTACGGTCTGACTATTTATTATGCCTCTCTCTCTTTTTTCTTCACTATTTGAGTCCCTCTCTCCGTAGAGCTCTCTTTCCTGCTATTTTTTTCGAAAGGAAAATAAAAAAGGGGGGGGGGTTGTGCGTGCGCCCCCAACGTCCACACGCCACCCTACGCCCCCACGCCACCTGGATCCTGGGTGAGTGGCTAATGAATATACTAATCGTTAGCAAGCGCGTAGCCAGGATTTCATTTTCGGGGGGGGGGCGGTAGTGAGCACGCGTAGCGTGCGAATCACTTACAAAGCGCGCTCCCTAGGGGGGTGGGTGCAGTGAGGGGGGGGGGCTCCCCCTCACGCGCGAAGCGCGAAAGCTTTGATGTTTCATTGCATTATTAGAGAAAGACGATTCGTAGGACCGTTCTCGACTCTTAATCCTTATCTAAATTCAGTTTCTTTTGACGTTTCATTAGAGAAAGAAGACGATTCGTTGTACCGTCCTCAATTCTTAATCCTTGTTTGAAACAAGTTCCCTTCCTTCGCGCGTAGCGCGGAAGCTCCGACGTTTCATTAGATTATTAATGAAAGAAGTCGATTCGTTGTACCATTCTCAAACGACTCTTAATCCTTGTCTGAATTCAGTTTCCCCCACTCCCACGGAAGCTTTGACGTTCCATTGCATTATTAGAGAAAGAAGACGATTCGTTGTACCGTCCTCGACTCTTAATCCTTGTTTGAAACAAGTTCCCCTTCCTCCGCGCGTAGCGCGGATGCTCTGACGTTTCATTAGATTATTAATGAAAGAAGACGATTCGTTGTACCATTCTCAAACGACCCTTAATCCTTGTCTGAATTCAGTTTTCCCCACTCCCGCGGAAGCTTTGGCGTTTCATAAATTATTAGAGAAAGAAGACGATTCGTTGGACCGTTCTCGACTCTTAATCCTTTTTCTTCCTACGTCCTCTTCCTTTCTTCTCTTTTTTTTTCGGGGGGGGGGGGTGGGCGACAGCCCCCCCCCCCCCCCGCTCCGTGGCTACGCGCCTGATCGTTAGCTTTCGTCTGGTATTCTTGTTGGAATAAAGGAAACAAAAAAGCTTGACAAACAACCTTCAGCGTCATCATCGCTAATTGGCGTCTTGTATTGTAAAATGCTACGCTTTCACAATGTTAAATTATTAACAAAATATAACACTATTTTTTTCTGATACCACTAAAGTTTTGGGTTTTATTTAATGAGTAATTTTTAAATAATAGCTATTTTACTGTTTTGATGGACTGGATTGTACCATTGAAGTCGCAGGGTAGAAAGATGCATTTTCCAACGTACCGACATTCTCCCCCCCCCCCCTTCCCCCGGGGGGGGGGGGTACTAACATATTAAGACATACGAGGGTGTGCCGCTTTAAAGGGTATCATTTTTACACAAAAATCCCTTATTATGGATCCCATTTTTAACAAAAATACCATTAAAAATGGGTCCGTTTTGTCAAAGTTTCAAAATTTTCGGGTGTTTGCCACGTAAACACCTGAAAACACCCGAAAATTTTGAAAAATTGGTCTTTTTATCGAGAAAATGACCCCAAATAACGGGCCCCGTACGGTATTTCTACGGCATGTGTGGTCACATTTCCTGCGGCGACCGGGAGGTGCCCGGTGAAACTAAAGCTATGGTCACAACCCCCAAAAGTAGCCTGCTCAATGGCCGGACGGCGAGTTTTGAGCTAATTTCGCCCGGGCATAGAGCGGCGGCCGCCAGGGCACCGCTTTTTTTTTTTTTTAGGGTATCGCTCGGTGGCTGCTGAAGTTTTAGCGCGGAGTTAAAATTCGGGCGGCGTCTGCTCACTTTCACTCGGTGTTACGCTATTTTTTTTCCCCAAACAAGTTTGCCAATGCTAATATTTCCGGTCATCTGATTGGCTGATATGTTACGTCATTAGCAATGACGTAACCGTAAGGGTGAGTGATAGGGTTATAGAAATCATGCAGAATCACTTTTCATCAACCCATCGTTGGCTCAATCGGTAAGGTCAGCGTAATACAATCATAGAGTTGTGGGTTCAAGTCTCAGTTCAAGTCTCCTAATCGAGCGTTCGCCGTTGAGCGATTTAGGTCAAAAATCGAAGCCGCTAAGTCAAAGGCTGCTAAGCGTTCGCCGCCCGGTCCCTGCCCGGTCGCCGCTGGGAGATCAGTCGGTCACTGGGCGGCGAGTTCCAAATCGGTCAGAAACCTTTGACATAGCGGCTTTGAATTTTGACCTAAATCGCTCGACGGCGAACGCTCGATTAGGTCCGTGCCTGGACGGTGACCGCCCGGGCACCGAGCGTATTTGGGTGCCCCACCGATCACCGGCCGGCCGCTGGGCAATTTCTTTAAAATCAGTCGGTGGCCGGTGGGAGACCGCTCGGGAATCGGTGGGTCATTAGTCGGTCACTGCCGGGACGCCGCCCGGAGAAGCTTCCCAATTTCGCACAGGTTTGACCTAAAATCGTCCGGCGACCGACGGAAATCGTCAGGGCACCGCTCAGGCATCGCTTGGGCTCTATAGCCTGCTCAACTTCTCCAAAAATCGATGGGCGTTGCCTAAATTCCAGCGGCGACCGAGCATGCTACAGTTCGGTTGGTCGCCGCTCTGGTTTGTGACCATAGCTTTAGTCGAGTGAAAATGCAAAGCGCCTGTAAGGGTGCTGGCCGGGTGCCGACTGGTAAGCTTTCGGGCTCCTTCCGATTAACAGGTGCACCCCATGGCTCCCGTGGCCCGGCCGAGCTCGTCGAGGCCCCTGGCCGTGCGGTTATGAACTATGTGTCCTCTTGACATCCGTGCCTCCTGTATATTTAAAGCTGCGTTGTACATTGAGAATTAACAGAAACAAAATCGTGGGGGGCCGTCCGGCCACCGTCTGGAGCCCGTACGGTGCCCACGTGCCCTTAACGAGCCTTCTTCGGCCTAACGGTCAGATGAAAACGCCGGGAGAATTTGGAGCATTCAACTCAGCACCACGGCACCCGCACGTCTGGTGAAAAATGTCCAGGTGCCCGTAGGAACTGTACGGGAGCCGGCTGGGCACCGACTGAACATTCCCCAAAAGTCTGTTTTTACTCGCCGTACGGGCCCCGGACTGTATAATTATGTGAAAGCCCCATTAATGATTTATAAAAAAAAAGAATCCACTGCTTTCTGCTCCACTAAACGTCCATATGCGGAGTCGATATCAACTAAATGTATTCAAATTTATGGATGGTTCCTCCCCCGGATTCATTCTCAGGTGTTTGTGGTGTTAAAGCATGTCATTCACCAGCTATTAGTCTTTGTACTCCAATTGCAAGAACGCAATTATGATTTTGTTTTCATAGTTTCATTCCGGGGTTTCATTCAATAAGTAAATCAAATAAACACTATGTTCTGCACAAAAACAACATGTGTGTCCATATTGAACATGTTAAGTGCCTCTCCCCTCGATGTGTCATATTAATTTACTCATTCACATGGAACTACCTGCCCGATGAAGCCAGTTTGTGGTCAACTTCTTTTATGAGACACATCCAAGCAAACGTTTCCATATACCTAGGACAACCACCCTCTAGGGCGACTACCCCCGGACAACTAACCGCAGACAACTACCCCTAGGACAACTACCCTCGGACAACTAACCCCGAAGAACTTCCCCCGGTCAACTCCTCCGTACGACTATCCCCAGGACATCCCCCTAGGACAACTACCCCCGGACTACTATCCCCTACGACAACTATCCTCTCTGACAACTACTCCCTGGACAACTAATCCCGAACAACTACCCCCAAACAACTACCCCTACTACAACCATCCTCTAAGACAACTAACCCCGGACAATTATCCTCGAGGGTAGTTGTCTGGGGGTATTTTTCCGGGGGTGGTTGTCCTTGAGGATAGTTTTCTGGTGGGTAGTTGTTCGGGGGTAGTTGTCCTGGGGGGTAGTCGTCCTAGAGGGTGGTTGCCCTAGGGGGTAGTTGTCCTAGGGGGTATTTGACTGGGAGTGGTTATCCGGGGGTGGATGTCCAGGGGATACGTGTCCGGATACGGATCATATGATTGTCACATGGTACAGTAAAAATAAAGAAACCTAAACACATGCCATTTACGATACTCGTAATTATAATCAAGCTTTGTTGTAAAGCAAAGAAGAGTACCAGTCTCCGACAAAAAAGAGAATGGTACGAACGAAATAAACATCCTCTTACAATATCTTTAATATCTCTATAATTTGTTATACATGAAGTCTACACCAATAATGTTCTGTATGAACATACCTGAATTGTCTAAATGTATAAACACATCTGTATAGCTTAATCAATTATCTCATACACTTCTCGTTCTTGAGAAACTTTTCCTTAACATCAATAAACAGACCAGTATTGTCATTTATTTAGTTATCAACTTTACAAATTATACCTTCAAACAACCATGTTGTCTTCTCAAGACAATCAACAACACTGACTTCTTGTCACGTGAACAGTTAACTCCAGACCTGTATTGTCCGCTAACTTCACCCTTGGCTACATCTTTCAAAGTCGTCACTATACAATGCATGCATCAACCAGGCGCGTACGCAGGGGGGGGGGGGGGGGGTTGAACCCCCCTTTGGTATTTTTATGTGTGTAAACCCCCCTAAAACCCCCCCCTTTTTATTTATTTATTTATTTAAAAAAAAAAAAAAAATTCCCATGGCTGACCTAAAAAAGGTGACCTTACCCCCCCCCCCCCCCCCCAACGGAGCAAAATGTCAAATTTTAAAATTTCTATTGATTGAAAATCGTTCGTACGGCGTTCGTAACAGTTCGCAATGGCATTTGTGACCGAGGCTTTAATGAAAGAAAAAGGATAATTTGAAAACCGCTGATTGCGTTTTCCAACGTGACAATGATCTCAGTCGATTTTATTTGATATACTGTTTGTTTGGTTGATTGATTATTTATATGTTTTGTTTTATTCCCGAATCTTATTAACTAATATATATATATATATATATAGCATAAACTTGTATAACTTTCTTATTTCTTTACCTATATATAATTGTCTTTTAATAGTTTTACAGTGTATGTATATTTTAGCATTTGCTGTAAATTGTTGTTACATGTATTGTACGGCCCCATTGTTAACCAGCCAATAAGCTGAACTGGGTTTTTCTTCTTCTTTACGTGCCATGTCCTGAGACGTTTGCGACCATGGAATGCCACAACCCTCTGTCCCATATTCTATGAAGTAACTCATTCTCCCCGAGATAAATTGCACTTCCAGAAATCCCACTTCTTAAGCTACTCCTCCACAGAATCCTCCTTCTACCCCTACTCTTCATCCCCTTGATTCTTCCAGTCAGTGCAAGATTTTCCAAACTATTCTTTCGAATAACATGACCCAAGAAGCTCAGCTGTCGACCTCTAATTTAATTCAGAAGCTTTCATCTTGTTCCTGCCATGGCAAACACCTCATTATTAGAAACTTTTTCTGTCCATGAAATTCTTAGCATCCTTCTCAGGAAGCAAACTTCCCAAATTTCCAGTCGCTTTCTTACGTCTGATGTCAGGGTCCAAGCTTCACATCCATACATCAGAACTGGATACACATAGCAATTGAGTACGCGGAGTCTCGTCTTCATCTTCAGCTTCTTATTCTTTAAGATGTTTTCTAACTTGGAGAAAGTCACTTTCTCTGACGACAACATCCAAAGGTCGCTACAGGTCCTTCTCTGATTCTGCGATTAATATGATATCCTCTACATACCGTATATTTGTAATATTATGTCCTCCTACCTTCAATCCTCTTTCCTGTTCCAGGTTTCTAAGTATCAACTCACTGTAATAATTGAAGAGATTTGGAAACATGACACATCCTTGCCGAATCCCCTCCTAATGTTAATGTAGTCACTTAATTATTTTTCTAGACTTACACATACTGTTTGCTCCCGATACAGATTTTGCAATAACTTTACATCCTTTGTGTCTAGTCCAATCTTGGTTAAGTTTTCAAATACGTGATTGTGTCTTACTTTATCGAAGGCGTTCGTATAATCGATGAAACACAGGAAGACGTCTTTTTGCATTTCTACGGCCCTTTTTTGCTATAGACTGCAGAACAAAACAACATTTCTAGTTCCCGCCCCCCTCCCACTCCGGGAACGGAGGGACCGCATGCGTGTTCCCAAAATCTCCGGCTCGTAACAAAAGAAAAAGGTCTACCCTCATTGACTTTACACACCGGACTAATGCTGAAAGGGAGGGGGGGGGGGTGCTGAAAAGGCTCGTATAACAAAAGAAAAAGGTCTACCCGTATTGACTTTTAAACAGGACTTATGCTGAAAGGGGGGGTGGTGGGCTGGGAACACGCATATGCGTACCCTAAATAACACTGAGGGGGGGGGGGGGGAGGGGTTCTAGTTCCAGCACAGTTGACAAAACCAAACTGCACATTACGGATTTCTGGAGTTAGGTGATTCCTTGCTCTTTGAAGTAGAACTCGCAAGATGATCTTTGTGATGTGGCTCATGAGGTTGATGATTCTATGTTGCCCGCATTCCACTGCTCCAGGTTTCTTGGGAAGTGCAATAAATATTGATTTGCACAGGTCATCTGGAAACTTTCCATCATCATAGATCTTATTGATGACTTCAGTAAGTTTCATGACACCATAGTTCTCCAATGCCTCGACCATCTCCATCACTACTCCATCAGGACCGGTATCTTTGTTCCTCTTCTTCATAATGATCGCTGACCTCACTTCCGAGAGCAGAATCCTTGGTCTTTCCATATATCCTTCACAATGTGGAGGTTCTTTTCTTACATCATCAAAAAGTTCACCAATGTACTCAGTCCATCTGTTCAGTATCTCTTCCTTTTCAATCAGTACTGACCCATCCTTTGCCTTGATGAATCCCAACTTGGAACTCCGTAATTTCTTTCCAGAAAGGTCCTTTACCTTTTTAAAAACCCTGGGATCGTTTGCATTAAAAGTTCTCTCTATCTCGGCGCACTGTTTGTTTTATAGCCATTCCTCTTTAGATGTTGTGCAGTGGTCGTACATTTTTCTATCCAACTCTCTGTATTCAGCTCCATCTCTGTCCTTGATCTTTTGTCTTTTACTCATCTTTGATAGGATCTCTGCTGTTATCCATCTCTGTTTACTTTTCTTTTTCTATTTAAGTAATGTCTTTTCAGCTTTTGCTACAAGGATGTCCCTCATTGATTCCCAAGTGACCTCCTCTCCCTGATCGGTGAGACTATCAAATCTGTTTTGTACTTTGATAGCATATCGGAGGCGAACATCTCGATTCTGTAACTGTTCGAAATCTACATTCTGGATTGACTTGGCTTTTGTCGTCTTATTTGGCTAACATTGCAGAGTTGCCACAACATGAATGTGATCACTCCTACAGTCTGCACCCGGATACGTTTCAGCTTGCTTTACACCTTTTCTAAATCGTTAATTTATTGTGATGTAATCAATCTGATTTCTTACTCGATCCCCATGCCAGCCTCCCCCACTCCGTCAACGGAGGGATACCATGCGTGTTACCAAAATGTCCGGTAAAGGGGTACTTTTCACGCACCAAAGTCCGGCATACACAAACAAGACTTTAAACACCGGACTTAGGGGGTGTTTTCAAAAGCAGGGTCCCCATGGCTTTTCCAAGTATATATCCTTCTTGGATGTTCCTTGAACCATGTATTAACCTTTACCATTTCTTTGGCCTCACACCACTCTACCCATCTGTTACCTCTTTCATTTTTGTCTCCAATACCATATGGCCCTACTGTTCCACCATATCTGTCTCTTACCACCTTGGCGTTCATGTCACCCATTGCAATTAAAATTTCACTTGATTTACATTGTGATTTGGGGGTTTCTAATTGATCATAGAAAATGTCAATCGCTTCATCTGTGCTTTCCGCTGTGGGTGCATACACCACTACTTTCACCACGTTGAAAGGTTCCCCTTGTAATTTGATCAATAACACTCTGTCGCTGACTGCCCAAAAGCCCAGAACACAGTTAGCCGTGAATGGATCCAGAAGCACCCCTACACCTCTTCCATGTCTTACTCCTTCTGAATAGATCATCTCATGTTTTTTTAACTGTGAATTCTCCACTGCCAAGCCATCTTGTTTCACCAATTCCTAAAATATTTATTCTCATCCTGTTCATTATCTGCACAACGTTGTCCAATTTTCCCTTCTGGTAGAGAGTACTTACATTCCGGGTGCCGATGCGCATGATATTACGGTTGCGGACAGATGCTGAATGACGATTGGGTCACACCTGTCGCACATGGGAAACCCTACCGAGCGAGGCACCTCTACATCCAGAGGTTTCCTCCACGCCGTTCATCTTTGACTTTGATTTTGTGACTTTCCATAGTGTACCTTGGGAAGAATAGTGAAGGTGGTTTCCCGTTGACTTCCTCACCGCAGTGTAGTGACCATGAATGTCTCCATGTGAACACCAGTTCTGAGAGACGCCGTTGTCCCTGATAGGATCATCCGCCTGAACTCTCACTGCATCGCTGCTTCCCAATGCAGTCCCTTTTAGTCGCAGTTTACGACTCGCAGGAATACGTGGAGGGAATTCTATATGGCACCCACTCCCTGTCCTTTTGCCGTGCTAAAATAAACGAATGAAATGAAATGAAATCATATCGACAAGTATGGCAATTATAGTAATTAAAATACTAGCGCTCCCCTTCTTTCTCAGTAGGGACTTTTAGATTGAGTGGACGAGAACACGACGAACGCCGACTGATCATGCGTGTCAACGTACTTAACTGCCCATGTTGACTACAATTAGAAATCTTTTAGATTGCACTCGACGATATACATGCATGCAGGAAGTAACACTATGAACATCACGGACAAAAAAATAGGACAAAATATACAGTTCCTCGTTCTACCCTCAACAAAAGAACATCCCTTCACTGCTATTATGTAAAAATGTGTAGAACAGGTGAATATGCATGTGACACCTGTTCTACACATTTTTACATAATAGCAGGGAAGGGATGTTCCTTTGTCTACCTGAGGAACTGTATATTTTACGCGGCATACTAGTACCTTGAGCATATAAAGGCGCTATATAAATACCAATATTTATGCATGTATGTACTAGATTTAGGAAAATCAAGGTTGACGTATTCTCGATCGCCGACTGAGACGACGTAACGCATGCGCAGTGCCTTAAAATGACGTCACACGTTGCAGTCAAAGCTGTCGGCGTGCAAATCTAAAAGTCCCCAATATTACTTTGCCAGTAAATTGCTTCCTTTCTCATTTGTTTACCAATTTAATGCGTTCAGCATGCAAGCTTTACATGAAACAAAATAAAAAAATGTCCTACGTAGGCCTATGTACTATATTGCCACAAACAAAAGGTAGTGCCAATTCAATTCAATTCAAGGTTTTATTTCGAAAAAGTACAATGATGCACATGCTGCAGCTAAAAAGCTGAAATGTATGTGTTTACAATGATCAAGGATACATATAAATAGGAAAGAATATCCACAAATATTCACAAAACATATCCACATTATCATACAATGAAACCATGACAGATAAAATACTGGTCTGGTTAAAAAGACAACTGTTCATATATACAAATTATTAAAAAAAGTTGGGTTTGAAAAGAAAAACTTAAAACAATCAGCGATTATTAAGAAGATCAATACAATATGGTATTGTACTTTGTTTAAAACGAGAGGTTCTGCATTTATATTGACTATACTTGTGTTTATTTCGTAATGACATGCCAACAATTTTTCGTTCAGGAATCCAGCCTTTGCATTGTGGGTTATTAATTAGAGATTCAGCGAAAACAGCACATAATTTTTCACGCCTTATTTGTAATCGTTCAAGCTGGCATCGTTTCAAAGCGTCTTCATAATTATTATAACTTTTTCCTAAAATGATTTTACATACCCTTTTCTGAATTCTTTCTAAATTGTGTATGTCACATTAATGGGCACGAGTATGCATGTTTGAATAGATATACAGTCAAACCTAGTTCAGCGACCGCCTGCCTACAAAGACGACATTTTGTGTTTCCCTTGAAAATGGTTTCTCATTTTACCTTGATCTACCTTGATGTTGGGCTTCAAGTATAATTACTTTAATATATGCCCCTTTGCAGCAGGATTAATGTCTGTATATACTGGGGATTGCGCCTATGTCGGAGCTTTGGACAATGCAATAGCAAGGAAACATTTCTTTAGGGTTGCACATGTCATATTTAGCTCTCCATGCTTTTTCCAGGTTGGATTTGAATGAGTTTACAGATGGGCTATCAATTACATAAGCTGGAAGCGCATTCCATACCGTACATTGTCGTACATTGAAACATGTACTAAATGAACCTGTACATGAAGACCACCTGTCTTTAAACACCACTTTATTGTCTCCATTTGGTGGTCTTTAAAGACAGCTCCACTATAAGCCACAGAAAATTCAATTAAAAACAATTCGAATATGTTTATAACCTAATTCATATTTTCTTATAGAACTTTATTATATGTTTTGTCTGTATACTCTAGATATCTGGAAGTTGACAAAGATGTGGAGTGATGATGATAATGATGAAAACGGAGGACGTTTTGCGTATCATCCAAACTCGAGAGATGACCGTGGGAGGGGTAGACAAAGACAGTTTCGAAGGGGTGGTACCAGAGGACAAGGCAGAGGACAAGGCAGAGGACAAGGCAGGGGAGGTGCACCGGGTGGAGATAACGTCACGTGGAGAAGAGAGAACAGGAGGGAAGGAAGTCGTGATAGAGGAGACGCCATGATGGCTGACAGATTCAGGGGAGATAACTTCCAAAGAGGAGGAAGGGACACTGAAGGAGCGAGAGGAAGGGGACATGATGGAGAGAGGGGAGATGGAAGGAAAGTTGGAGGCGAAAGAGGCGGTAACAGAGGAGGCCCATTCCGCCAGCGCTACAACGACAGGCAACAAGACGGACATCGAGGCGTTCTGGCAAGAGGCCGCGGTCAAAGAGGAGGCCACGGTCAAAGAGGAGGCCCCATGGATCTGGACGTAGGTAGATCAACAAGAGAGGGCTATCGGACACAGGAAAATACTAGGTATAGTACCAAACCATGAAGGAGTGAGTACCATTGCTGAAAATGGAAACACTACCTTTCTTCAAGATAGACCGCTTTGCATGTTTTGTTTCCATATGCCGATATGAACCGATATTCTCTTACACATGATAATGCGTTGCAATAAATATGTCTCTAACAGCTGAATAGGTCAATATTATAGATATATTGACTGCTATGAGAGGCATCGCTGTTTCTATAGGCTCAATGGGACGTTACATCCTGCGCCCCGGCGCGCTTAAGGGTAGTATCCGAGTTTAACGTCCCCAAGAGCCGGTATAGAAACAGCTATGCTTCGAATATTAAAGCAGTCGATATATCGAATTTACATACCAATCTACACAGAATTCTTACCTTATCCTTTTCATGAGTAAAGACTGGTTAACAAGTGGCAGAAAATCTGAGACACTGACTGTAAACCTTCGCTGGAAAATTGCCTGAATGTTACGATCATTCGGGAATCACAGACACAAAGCACTGTATGGTATCCGCGCTCGCACAAAGAAACTCTTTACACGTAAACAAATGGGGATCTTAGCAAAATTTATTTATGAGGCCCGTTACCCGGGACAACGGGCATCTTTAAACAAAATATTGACTGGTAGGCGGGCATAGCTAAAATCCCGACCTTCCATTATTGACCATTCAGATGACTAGATTTATTTTAACATACTAAAGAGAGGTATATCTTTGTTTTTATGATGACACCTACCTGTAATAAAGTAGAAATTAGTCAATTTATTGGAAATATTGTACATGATTAGCCCCGTAAATGTTGTATACTCTACTTTTCCAGTGAGTTGACATAGCGGTTAGTTAAAAAAAGAAGAAAATTACAGTTTGTATCAATCGTGAAATTCATGAAATGGGGTATGTACAAGTGAATACAAAATGTTCATGACATGAACATGAATCAATACGAATAAATTCACATTATTTCATTGCTACCATTTCAGATATGGACAGACCCAAGGCAAATATCAAAAGAACCAAGGTAACTTTAGACCGCTTAGTTCCAGACTGCTCATCGAAATACTTGATAAAGACCCTTCCGAGGCCGCTACAGAACTTGGGTCCCTGACAGGAAACCTTCAAGCCGGTCTCAATGAAGAATCGATGGATGAGGTACGACAACATCTCATTTGGAAGGCTCTATCATTTATTTGCGGAGCTCTAGGTGCAGAACAAACAGTGATCATGCTCCTGACAATGGCCCTAGACTCCAAACTCTGTCGTCAGCATTTGCTCACGTTTTTAACCAATCTCAGGCGTCCAGGAGAGAACATCAGCGAGAGGCGATGTAATCTTTTGAAGAATGTCATCACTGCTTTCCAGTCAGCCATGCAACGTTTACCAAGCCGTGCTTCAGATCTCAAAGTTGCTGTCACTCTCATCTCCGATGCTGTAGCAGACATGGATCAAGAAGACAAACGTGATGACATCATGGAGTCAATAAAGTCATTGAGTAGTCACATCGAGGACATTGAAAAAGAAAGGGAAAGAAAAAGACAGATGGACCGCATTTCTAGGAACCCACCCCCTGACGACTTCCGCCAGCAAGACATTCTTCCCACTGTCAAGGAATTGCAACCTGGATATCAGCCGTTTCTCCGTCCTCATCTGGCGAGAGGTGTATATGCTGATGCAGATCACTACCTGGATGTTCAGTTCAGACTCCTGAAAGAAGACTTCATCTATCCTCTTCGCAATGGGATATCAGAGTACCTAACTTTCAAGAAGGCCAACCCTGACAGAAAGGCCAAAGTTCAGGATGTGCGAATCTACGAGGAAGTTCACTACGAAAAATCTGTCCGTGATTTCTCCGGAATTTCACATTACATGGCTTTTAAGATGTTACCTCATGTCCGATGGCAATCGACAAAACGACTCATCTACGGATCATTGCTCATCCTATCAACGGATGATTTCAAGTCCTACATATTTGCTACAGTGGCCAAACGGGACGTAGAAGATCTAGAAAAAGGAATGGTAGCCATAGCATTGGTCGACCGAGAAGATGCATCATGTCTACTGAATAAGAGTTTTGTAATAGCAGAGTCATCCGTCTTCTTCGAAGCTTATCGCCCAGTTCTACTGGGTCTCCAGCGAATGTCTGGTCCATGCTTGCCGTTTTCCCGATATACCTTAAGCATGTTTCATGATGTAAAGCCACCCAGGTATCTCCAAGATCGGACGGTAACTGAAGACGGTGAAATGTTCATCAATCCATGTAGTATTGATATATCACCTTTGCTGAAGGGTATACGACGATGCTCTCCGATAATCGACGTACTTGATGATAGTGCTTGGCCCGATATTGACGCTATTCAGCTCGACCAATCACAATATGAAGCTGCCAAGACAGCTCTCACCAAAGAATTCTCTGTTATACAGGGTCCACCAGGTACCGGCAAGACGTTCATAGGTCTGAAGATCGTAGAGACTCTTCTTCTCAACAGAGAAGTCTGGTCAAGTGAAGACAAACCTAGCCCAATCTTACTTGTGTGCTACACAAATCATGCACTGGATCAATTTCTGGAGGGGATCTTAACATTCCATGACACTGGCATGGTACGAGTTGGAAGCCGTAGCAAGAGTGAGCAGTTGCAGTCCTTCAACCTTAATCGGATGGTTGGTCGGAGGGGAATACACGACGAAGAGTACGTTCAACGAAGAGTTCGCCATGTCAAAAAAGAAGTTGACGCTACTAAGAGACGTGTGGAGAGAACGCAAGCCAGAATAGAGGGTGCAAGAAATGGGATCATCAACGAGTACGAACTAGGCCCGTTCATGTCATGGCAGCATTACAACAGCCTCCTGCGTCTTTCTCATTTGAAACAATTAAACTCCTGGCTCGTAGAGTGGCTTCTCTGTGAATGTCAATATGACAGGGATTGGAACCAGCAAGAGAAACAGGATACACTAGAACAGAGGGATAACCTGCAAGGTGAAAAGAAGGAGCAAGGTACAAAGAATGATCCTGTATCGATTGAGGCAACAGTCGAAGTAGAATTTGAACGAAGTGCCATCGAGTCTGAAAGAATGATTGATGACGAATTTGGTGAGGAAGATTCTGATGAAGAGGAAGACGGGGAATACCCTTTCCTAGGCCTTGACCTAAATGATCTGAACAAAGCAGAGGACGGTATCTTGCGGAGGTTCATCCAATGCAAGATGTCTGGCAAAGATGTCATCGATCCACGTGCTCTTCAATCAATTATGGATGTTTGGCGTCTGCATCCAAATGACCGATGGGCACTCTACCATATTTGGTTGCACAACTACCTACAGCAGTTGAAAGGAAAACTGCCAGCATATGACCTCAAATTCAAGCAACTTTGTGGTCAGCTAGATGAGGCTAAAGACATAGAGAAATACCAAATCCTTCGACAGGCAACTATAATCGGTATGACTACAACTGGAGCAGCTAATCATCAGCAAGTTTTGCAGAGAGTCCGGCCAAAGATCGTGGTAGTAGAGGAAGCAGCAGAGGTACTGGAGGCACACATCATCACGGCATTAAATGCGTCATGTCAACAGCTCATTCTCATTGGAGATCATCAACAACTTCGACCGAAACCGAACGTGTACCTCCTGGCAAAGAAGTATCATCTGGACGTTTCATTGTTTGAAAGACTTATCAACAATGAATTTCCCTACTCACAGCTTGAGTTGCAACATCGGATGCGTATCGAGCTTTCGGGTCTGATGAGAAGGCACTTCTACGACAACCTTCGCGACCATGAAACGGTGAAGCGATACGAAAGTGTGAAAGCAGTTCAAAAGGATATCTTCTTTCTAGATCACGCAGAACCAGAAAATGAAATGGAAGATACACAGAGTCACTACAATCTCCATGAAGCCGGACTCGTAGTAGCGTTGTGTTACTACTTCATGCAGCAGGGGTATGAACCTGATAAGATTACAATCCTCACAGCTTATACAGGTCAGCTACTGAACATCAAGCACATGATGGATCGTAGCAAGTTTGAGGGAGTCAAAGTTACCTCAATAGACAACTACCAGGGAGAAGAGAATGATATCATTCTCTTGTCCTTTGTGAGGAGCAACAATCATGGGCGCATTGGATTCTTGGGGATTTCGAACCGAGTCTGTGTCTCATTGTCAAGAGCAAAGAAAGGACTCTACTGCGTTGGAAACTTCACCCTCTTTGCAGAAAAGAGTGATCTATGGAAGGGAATAGTAAAAGATCTAGAATCAATGGGATCTATCGGAGATTCCCTAACGCTGCAATGCACCAATCATCCAGAAGAGAAGACAGCGGTGAAAACTGTCGATGATTTCAAGAAGGTACCACTGGGGGGATGTAATAGAGACTGTGATACCAGGCTTGATTGTGGACACGTTTGTCCATTAAAGTGTCACCCAACGGATCTTAAGCATCTCGTCTACAAGTGCAAGGCTCCTTGCTCCAAGGTTATCTGTGAGAGAAACCACATATGTCCAATGCTCTGCTCAGATCGTTGCTCGACCTCTTGTTTAGTCATTGTAGAGAAGATTCCGCCCTGCCGTCATATCTGCAAAAGAGAGTGTTATACCGACATTCGGTCCATCAAGTGCGAGGAAAAGGTTGACAAAACTTTAAGTTGCTCACACGTCCAATCTCTTCCTTGCCACATGTCGACGGCGGGACTTGAAAAAGAGTGCGAGGTCATCATCAACAAGGAACTGCAGTGCGGCCACAGTAAGACAGAGAAATGTAATGGAAGTGGTCGATGTGATGAGATAGTCTTACAAGTTCTGGGATGTAACCATACCTGCCAAGCAGCGTGCCATCAAGATCCAAAGGACATCAGATGCAAGGAAAATGTTGAGAAAACCCTGCCATGTGGACATACGCATACTCTTCTCTGTTCCTCAAGTATTGACAATTTTAGGTGCAATACAATTACCAGAAAAAATCGTTCATGTGGACACGAAATCATGGAGAAGTGCTGCCATAACAGTAAATGTTCCGAACTTGTAGAGAAAACCTTGCTTTGCGGTCATAAATTTGAGATGAAGTGTTCGACCGAAGTTGAAACAGTAGTATGCGAAGCAAAGTGCGGTAAGCAGCTTCCATGTGACCACACTTGCAAGCAAAGGTGTGGGGTGGATTGCACTGAGAACTGCACAGAGATGATCACCAGAGAGGACTGGCCATGTGGTCATAAGGTAACCGTTAAATGTTGTGATGAAAGCGACGCATGCTACATCGCCTGTGAGGAGATCTTGATGTGTGGTCACAAGTGCAAAGGGACCTGTGGAAAATGCTCACAAGGTCGTTATCACCACCCCTGCATTGAGACGTGTAAGAAAAAGCTGGTGTGCGGACATGAATGCGCCCTCAATTGCGGTGCACCATGTCTTTCATGTGAAAAGAAATGTCCTCGGCGTTGTCGCCACTCGCAGTGCAAGCATCCGTGTAGTGAACCATGTGATGTTTGTACGAAACGCTGCAACTGGAAATGTAAGCATTACGAGTGCAAGACGTTGTGCTGCGAACCTTGTGACAGACCCCCATGCAACAAGCCCTGTCCAAAGAAACGGAAATGTGGTCACCCTTGCATCGGCTTATGTGGTGAGATCTGTCCCAATAAATGTCGCATCTGCGACGAAGAAGATTTGGAGCAACGTTTCTTTGGGACCGAAGATATCCAGACGGCAAGGTGAGCTGAATTTTATAGAACCATCCTTTTAGCAAATAAATCAAGGAAGACGCCTACAACATACAACACAAATGTAAAGAGATGACGTTGAATATTCTAATTGCTACGTTTTCCATAGAAACTGCATTTCACAATATAGAGGAACCCCCTTGTAAATTTCCTGCTTAATTTCATCATTACCACTACATGCCTCTGTACAAGAAAGACTATACAGTGCGTCCCAGAAAAAACGAAACCGAGAAGTATCGATGTTTTATCATAACTTAATCACAACCATAATTAATGAATGATACATATTTGGAAAGCTTAGAGTCTTTTCTTTCATCTGATGCTACTCAGATGATGCATATTTCACGCATGAGTGATTAAAAGCAATTTGAAGGAAGGAAACCAAAAAGTAATTTGGCGGGCGGTATCTGAATTTCAAAGAAAAATTCATATTTCTAGAAAGTTCATTTTCTGCTCTTTCATATGATACCTCAATCAAGAAAAATGAGCCAGGAATAAAAAAGTTCTGTTTGTTTAAAGTAGCCCTTACATTTTCATAATTTTAACAAACGAATTCGTTTTCACTGGGTGCCTGCCGTATAGCAAAAAGCAGATTTGACAAAAGACTTAACTCCGTTTCGTTGACAATCAGCCATGCATGAAGACTCTCGTCTACGGCTGATTGTCAACGAAACGGAGTTAAGTCTTTTGTTAATTTCGTTTATTGATACGGCAGGCAGCCAGTGAAAACGAATTCGTTTAATAAAATTATGGAAGTGCAAGCACTACTTTAAACAAACAAAACTTTGTCATTCCTTGCTCATTTTTCCTGATTGAGGTGTCATATGAAAGGGCAGAAACTCAACTTTCTAGAAATGTGAATTTTTCTTCGAAATTCAGATACCGCCCGCCAAATGTCTTTTTGGTTTCCTTCCTTCAAATTGCTCTTAATCACTCATGCGTAAAATATGCATTATCTGAGTAGCATCAGATGAAAGAAGAGACTCTAAGCTTTCCAAATATGTATCATTCATTATATATAGTTTTGATTAAGTTATGATAGAACATCGATACTTCTCGGTTTCGTTTTTTCTGGGACGCACTGTAGAATGTCAATGGAATAAGATATCATTGCAGTACTTCGATAATTCGTCTAGATTCATATTGCTCTTCATGCTCCTTGGAGGATAAAATTAAAGTATTGGAAAAGAATTAGAACCATTAAAAACCATTCCTTAAAACTATATGAGAATATGCCAACAGCAGAGCTAGATCCGTGCTTTTACACATTTCAAAATTTCTTTTGCTACGTCTAAAGGTACATTCAACTAGAAGACTGTGGACATTACTTTGAGGTAGGAGAGCTTGACAAGTTCCTTGGACTGAGCACACAATCCGACGGTGCAGGAACATTTACCAAATTATCGGTAATACTACAACATTTGTTTGTATTAATTATTAATTAATTTGTCTTTTGAATTTGGGTCGCTTTATCGTTGATTACGACACACCTCTAATCTAAAAAGTACATGCATGTGTAAATGTGTTCAAAGTAGACTAACAAGGATTTGGCCTATTTCATATAACACGTGCAGTAAGAATTATTCTTTTAACTCATAAATTTGTTGATGTTTCAGTCACTTTGGTGTTAATTGATTACTGTGACACTGAAATTAATATTGGTTTTTATTTTGTTTCATTTTAAAGGTAAAAACCTGTCCAAGATGCGAAAAACCCATTCAGTTAAGTCGTCGCTACAGTAATATCCTGAGAGAATCTTCAGCGATTAAGCCGCGAATCGTGGAAAAGCTACAGGATGCTCGCAATAGCAATGAAGACAAACACCTCCTCCATGAAGTCAACTTAGCCGTCATGTCGGCGAGACAAACCATTCAAATTTTGTCACTCCAATCGTCAACAGCGATCTACACAACGCAATTTGGGGCATTGGTAGAGAGTAGAAAAATGATAAACCGGCCATTTTTGAACAAGCTTCATGAACTTCTCCAGGTATCAACAGAGGAACTGCACAGGCATAGCGAGTCGTCACCGAATGTGCTCGTAGATCAACGCGCAAACGACCTCTGGAATGAGATGAATCGAGTGACGATCATGTGTGACTTGGCCGAAGTATTGAGGGAAGGAGCAACAGAATCAACCGAAGTACCCAGACTTCTCAATATCCTAGACCAGGACAGGAATATGACATCAGGACATGTCATCCTTAACGAAATTCGCACTGTAAATGGGATGAGCCATACTGGCAGTAGCCTACGGACTTCCAAACGCCCTTCTCGTCTTTCCTTCGACGTAAACCTGTGGTATACTTGTGCCAAAGGACATCCCGTTTCGAATGATCAGCTCAAGGAGGACGCGTGCGAGGACTGCGTCTTGGAGAAGGATGAGCAGGAAAGATCCCGCTCCGAGGTTTCTGCAGCTGTAGGACAACCGGATGACCCAAGACAGAATGTGCCCAGTCATCGAGGTGTCGGTGGTCAGCAAGGCCAGCGGGGTAGGGGACGAGGACGTGTAAGAAGAGGTCGAGGTGGAAGGGGTGGTCACAAGAGAGACTACCAAAGAAACTATGGCCCGTTTTATGCCTGAATATGCGATCAGAATGTTCGTACATAAGATATTGCTAGACATTTTGCAGGAAGATGTATATAATCGATATAAATCACGGTTTATGAATCCTACTGACCTTCGTATGAAAGATGTTTTACCCAGATATGCTTTATTGAAAGATCGTAATTGATTCGAGCTACATGTATAATATTTTTCATTGAGATGAATAACGCCTGAGGAATAAATTGATAACGAATTCGAAGTATACTGATTTGCTGAAGTCTTTTTAATCTGTTTAGAATGTATTGGTTTCAGTATACTTTATTCAAATTATTTTTCATGAATTATTTTAAGGACTTATGACAAATATGAAATATATGAAAGAAATTCAATGTGCTTTGTGAGGTATAAATAATCGTTTCGTAACGTATGTAAATATTCTTTATATTTTCTGTTTTTATTTTAATTGGACCAATTGTTTAACCCCACCTTTTCCCTGTTTAATGATATTAAATAATAATAAAAAAGTTACTTATAAAGCGCTTACCACCGCCGTCTCTAAGCGCTATTAATACTTGAATAGTATGGTAGAAATACAGAAGAACGCAGAAAAAGTACATGTCTGTATAAGAATACAAATTCGTATCAATATGTTGTAAATAGATCTTCACTTTCTTGATCTTCAATCAAGATGCACTTAGGTGTACACTAGTTTAAGAATTTGAATTTTTGAAATATATTGATCGTATCCAACAGTTCAAAGTTGTTTTAATGCAATACTGTACTAGAAGCCCTATCGCAGAATCCCTTCTAGTGCCATGTCAAGTCAACGGTAGCAGTATGATGTCGTTGGTTCTCGCAGCGAAGTGGAAATCAATTATTTGATTATACACCGTTGGCAAGTTGACCGTGAGAAGGTTCTGTGCAATTACTAGTATGCTAGAACAGAAAGTTCATCAATTCAGGATAGCCTTAAGTTAAGATGGCACACATGGGAACATGTTGTTGTGTTTAATATGCAATGTTGATAAGGCTGAACAGTCTGTACACTTAATTGTGTCTGAGAAAGGCGAATTATGAAATTTAACATATGAATTTCACTATTGGTTGGTATTACATGAACCACCATCCTACTAAGAAAACGCATTGTAAAGCATTGTTGAAAATCACGATTTTCCCATTTTATCCCTCAAGATGTAAATAGAAAATTGATTTACATGAAGGTTATTTTGTGTAAATCATTGATTCATGCAGTCAGTTTTCATGTATAAAGTTTATTTGACTACTCATGCTTTTTTTGTAATTGATAGATTTAATTAGAATCAATAATACTGTTAAGATAAAAGAGTTATGGATACTCCTTGGTCATTCAGCAGTTGACAAATATGTATCGTATCTTTAGAAATATTAGAAAGAATCGTGACACATTGGTACTGCTTTAATAAATTGTATTGGTAGATATAAGCACTACAAAATATATAGAATAACAATATTTATTATTATGTATAGATATCAAGATTTTCATTTAAGGTTTTGTGACATTCTTCACTATATAAATTTCCATCATCTCATACTGGTGATCTTCTATTAGCGTTGTTGAGGTTAAGAAAAGAAAAGCAATGTATTAGATGATAGCCGATCAAAGAATATACTTCTAAATACTTGCTGATGACAAGTACTAAAATATTGAAAAATTACTCTCATTAACAGAATTTGGGAATAAAGGTTAACATTACTGTACATAATATTGATTTTCTATCCTCACGGTCGTTTATTATAATTGCAATTTTATAATGGAGATTTATGCAACCTAGGTTTAAACTTCCAAGTGTTCATAAAACGGAACAGTAAAACAATATAATCTCCCTTTTTTTGTTTGGACCAACCTTTCATGTTTGATATGTGTGGAGTCCCATGTACTCATTTTTGTTTGCGGTGCTTGTGACTTTCAACAATGTTGAATCCAATTTCTTTTCATTTTTATCGTTTCGAACTTGACAGCATACATCAAGTCATATGTAATGCATGATCAATTTCATTTCCGATTGCTTCTCGGCAGTTTCGTTCACATGACTATAGAACTCAGGATTTCATTTTTGTTGCTGTTGTTAAGAATCAGGTAACGAATCACAAAATAAATAAACTTGTTATACCTCTCTCCGAACATTTCTCTACTTTTATTTTGTATTGTGGGAGGGAACATCATACATACGATGCAATAATTGTTTTTGTCTGTGTGTGTTTTTTGTTGTTGTTGGGGGTGGGGAATCTTAGAGTTCATTTCAACATGGAAACTACCAAATATTCTTTCAACTGTCATCTCAAACTCACAAAGCGAGGTGGTTTCTTTCTCATTTGAGGGGGTGGGGATCGGAATGGTGATTTCAAACATCGTGGATATAATTTGCATTGAGTCTTCTTTCAGTCAAAACTGGAGAGATGATAAATCATAATATTATTGTATAGGGTTCCTGGATGACGGACAGGTGCTGAAGGGGACTCATTGGTTTGCGTAGTTTTCAGAGGTGTACGGGGGAATTCCCTCAGTCGAATAATAGAGGAAATAAAAAGAGAGAGAGAGAGAGAGGGACGGAGAGAATGAAGGGGGGGGGGTGCATGTGGTGAAAAGAAGGTGATGTGACACTTCTCCACACTCTTTCTCAATCGCTTGACGTTATAATCCGCATGCCTTCCACCAACTAAATACAACAACCAAACTCGTAGCTTCGACCACTTCCCTAACATTATGCCTAACCCGATACCTTACACTTAATATTATCTGGGATAAAATAAGCATCTGGAGCAAAGGTTGGCGGAACACTGCCGGGATTATCTTATCTGGGATTTTTTTAAAGGGAATAATTATTGTCCAAGGAAGCTTATTTTCTCATAGACGATGATGTTTAGGGGATAGTTGTGCCAACTTGTGCGATGTTACTTGCCCGATGGCGGTTGATCTTCGATAGTTGCCCGATGAGGCACAAGGATGCGAATTTTGCTTGTTGTTTGAACATGCTTTTCGTAAGGGTTTCGTTTGGCGGTTTATTACAAATCATTAACTATGCTTATTTATCGAGATTGTTCGTTAGTACGCTTATTTATTAAGTTATTCCCCAGTTTTTCTTTTCCCTTTGACAAGCGTAAGAATAAACCGTATATTATTTTTAGTGGGTGCACGGCACACAAGAAACCCGCTTTTTTTTACCATTGATAGGTAGAGCAAGGCAAAATTCATAAATCATGGAATATAAATTCGGTATTTGGACTTTGACCAAAATAATATTACTTCCGAACGCTCATATTTTACAATGCATACTGGGATGAAAGTTGTAAACTATATGAAATTGACATCATATATAAATACTATAGGCTTTGGCAAACGAGGCGGAGGCAGCTGCAGCACCCCCCCCCCCCCCTCCGCGGCTTCCCATAATCACATCATGATACTGAATACTTAACAAAATTAAAACTTATACTTAACATATATCTAAGTTACAAATTGGAAACCTATGTATTACTCGATATCGACAAATCACATAATAGCTAAATACACGGAAATCATAATAAACAATAGTAGCCTCGTGATTGAAGAAGGTCGGTATAAGAAAATAACGCTAATCTTAGGTTATGCCCTTTTTTTTAACTGACGTAGAGGTTGAAATACACTTCCAAATAAAATACTCACTTAGAAGATCCCAGATTAAAAATATGCTCTAAAATTAACAATATAGTTCCGGACTTTAAAAACCTAAACGACCATACGAAATTTAAACAAATGATGTCCAATGACGAACCGACATAAACGCAATAATTATATTTGGAATGGGGGAATAGAAATGAAGAAACGTACTAAAAAATAAATAAATCTACATACAAATACACATATCACCCCCCCCCCCCCGTTATAAAGCTAATATTTTGGTATTCTAATCTAATCTAATTGGTCGTATGTATGCCGAGCAGAATGTATATAAAGTTCAAGTCTTGTTTGTTAGAATCAGCCTTGCATGAAGTCTTTCGTCTATGTCTGATCATCAACGAAACGGAGTTAAGTCTTTTGTCAATTCCGTTTGTTGCTACGGCAGGCAGCCAGTGAAAACGAATTCACGCATCACTTTAAACAAACAAACTTTGTTATTCCTGGCTCATTTTTCCTTATTGAGGTGTCATAATGAAGAGCAGAAATTTAACTTTCTAGAAATGTGAATTTTTCTTCAGAATTCAGATACCGCCCGCCAAATTACTTTTTGGTTTCCTTCCTTCAAATTGCTTTTAATCACTCATGCGTGAAATATGCATCATATAAGTTGCATCAAATGAAAGAAGAGAATCTAAGCTCTACAAATATGTGTCATTTATTAGTTATAATTGCGATTAAGTTATGATAAAACATCGATAATTCTCGGTTTCGTTTTTTCTGGGTCGCACTGTTTTTTATCCGAATTAAAGTTGGAAATCAAAGACTGAAAAACTCGTTGCACAGTGATCTGGTACGTTCCACTCACTCAAACGGTATGTCGCAGAGTTGCGTTTTATCGATTAAAATTAATACATAATTTCTGTTTTTTAACATTATCATTATTATAATTGTTTGCTTCATAGTACACTTTTCCTTTATGATAGACACAGGAAGGCAACACATTAAAAAGAGGGAGAGATATAGAGATGAAGACGCATTGGAACGATTTTCAGTAATGCATACAATGTTACCAATAAAGTTGGAATATTTTTCTTCACCTCCTTTTATTAGAAATAACTGTTACATTATTCTTGATAATCTTCTAAGAGCTTTATTGATCAATCTGTACGACCCTTTAGATCTATAGAACTATGAGAATATGTAAATGTTATCTTCATCTATAATAAATCATATTTTCACAATTACTTCATGAAAAGAGGTTGAGAAAAGTATTCCAACTTCATGGGCAACAGTGTAGGCCTACAGGTTTTTTTTTGACTACCATGTCATTGACAAACAGTGACAGGGAAAATATGTGTAAGTCTGTTCAAGTGTGAGTCTAGGATTTCCACGCGTGTGTGTGTGCGTCGGTGGAGTACCCCGACCGTGGACTAATGTGAGAATACACACCTTTAAACCGTGGACATATATCAACCGAGGACATCCACGGTGGTTTTAAACGTAATTTCATATTTTAAACACACTACTGAGGACCAAAAAAAGTCCACGTTCACAGTATAAGAAATAGGTCTCCATTTGACGGTCTTTACACGTTTTTGGAAAGATCCACGGTTGAACGCCAATTTGTCTTAGTCCACATTCGGGGGCTTCTACGAGTGTGTGCATGCATGTGTGTGTGTGTGTGAGAGAGAGAATATGCGTGTATGTGAGTGTATGAGAGAGAGAAAGAGATAGAGAGAGAGAGAGGAAGATGTGTGCGTGTGCGTGTGTGGATATATGAGAGAGGGGGAGAGAGAAAAAAAGGTATATGTGTTGGTGAGAGAAAGAAAGAGAAGGGGCGTATATGTATGAGAGAGAGAAATATAACATGTGTGTGTGATGCATGCGTGCGTGTATGTGTGTTTAAGAGAGAGAGAAAGAGAGAGAGAGAGAAGAGGTGTGTATGTGTGAGTGTTAGAGAGATAGAGAGAAAAAGAGGTGTTTGTAGGTGGGGGGGGGGGGGCTAGGGGTGTAAAATATGCAACAATGGCATTTCACAAATTGTATGTGAACGCTTGTTATTATTTCGCAATTCCCGGTTATGTGCAATTTCCCCAGACAGATGTTGCGTAATAGCGTGTAGACAATGTCAGAGCAGCTTTTATTTATTTACCAATACCATATATAGGCCTAGACGGGGGCAACGATTTCTTTTCATGGCCATGGGGAGGGGGGGGGGGCGGGGGGGGGGGGGGGTATGCGAGGGGCGAGGGAGCATAGCGTAAACTGTACTTGCGTGATACCAACGGAATATAGATTTTCTACAATACTTGTAGGCCTACATTTTGAAGGATATTATGCGAGGGAGCGTAGCGACCGAGCGAGATTTTTTGTTGCACTTTTATTAATCTTAACGCTGCACTGTTGGGTTCTCATTCGCCGAAAAAAGTTTGACGTAGTAATAAAAATTACTACCTGTATATAGTTTGTCAACCCGTTTGAAGGGAACAAAATCATTATTCATCATTCATCATAAATATAGGAAGTGCGACAGCAAAATTTTATTTTGATGAGAGAATTACATAGAGTTTAAATAAATTAATTTGACTGCTCAGAGAAGGGTGTTTATCATGATTTTTCACTTTGTAAGTGTACGCTCTAATTATAAGAGAGACTTTTACATTATGCTTGTACATGCGTCATTATTGCATAAACCTGAAAAATATACTGTATTATGTTTACTTTGTTCTGTAAACTGTGTAAGCAGGAAACTCACTGGTGTAAGGTTGACGATACTGTATTCTGATCAAAGCATGGTATAAATAAATTCAGCCTCGATGCAAGCATACGTTAATGATGACATAAGCGAACTAATCGCGAAAGGTCATGGTCTTTCAATTCCGGGTGATTCGCGTCAGACATCACGCGACACATAACAATAGGGACTTTTAGATTTGCACGTCGACATCTTTGACTGCAACGTGTGACGTCATTTTAAGGCACTGCGCATGCATTACGTCGTCTCAGTCGGCGATCGAGAATGCGTCAACCTTGATTTTCCTAAATCTAGTACATACATACATATTGGTATTTGTATAGCGCCTTTACATGCTCAAGGTACTAGTATATCGCGAGCGCATAAAATATACAGTTCCTCAGGTAGATAAAGGAACATCCCTTCCCTGCTTTTATGTAAAAATGTGTAGAACAGGTGTCACATGCATATTCACCTCTTCTACACATGTTTACATAATAGCAGTGAAGGGATGTTCTTTTGTTGAGGGTACTCAGGGTAGAATGAGGAACTGTTTACTTTGTACTCTTTCTTTGTCCGTGATGTTTATAGTGTTACTTCCTGCATGCATGTATCGTCGAGTGCAATCTAAAAGATTTCTAATTGTAGTCAACATGGGCAGTTAAGTATGTTGACACGCATGATCAGTCGGCGTTCGTCGTGTTCTCGTTCACTAAATATAAAAGTCCCTAATACTGTATGTAGGGCGTGCTCTGTTGGAATACCAGATAATGATTACACGCAAATGAATACAAGCATACTTGTAGATTGTTGTATAATTTTCAATTGCAATCATGAAACCACGCTGTACATTTTTTGCTTAAATTCATTGAAACACTGTTCTTATGGAGAGTGGGGGGGGGGGGGGAGGGATTTAAAAGAAAAATCATAATAATAAATACAATGCAGAATTTATACACAACAGTATCGCATTTGAAATAAAGAAATATCAATAAAAACAGCTTGGTAAAAGAAAAGTGGAAAAAGTACAACTCAAGAACAAAGAGGAGTTGGGGTGACAGACCATTCATTATATCATTCATAATTATATAAATCTTGGTAGGCCTATTAAATTGACGTCCGTAAAATTATGACAGCTCCTGTACTGTGGAGGTGTTGTGGTATAGTGGTTCGTTCACTCAACTCTCAGTGACTTGTCGTAGGGTTCGAATCCCAGCCCAGCACTAATGTCTTTTGGCAAGATATTAATCCACACATGCCACTCTCCACCTATATGGGCAAATGGGTACAATATTTTATAATTTATTTCTTCCTCTTCTCTTTCCTCTTCTTCTTACTGTTGTTATTATAATTGTAATAGTCATTAGTTAATGGCTATGAATCTAAGTACATTATCAAGGCCAAGCTATTTTTAGACATAATGATGACATGATATTATGTGAAATTACTAATTATGAACAGCCTTCACGCTTTACCTATTTTCGTGACTATTGGCATGCATACAGTCACTGGGGATTTTTGATACGTGGAATTCCCCAGGTCTAATAATAAAGTGTCTTTGATACGCTAGACACGGCCCAGATCAGACAGACGATGACACTCCCATTCTCATGTCACACCACTTCGTTGATTGACGTTTTTTTATATTATGTCCAACAGTCCGTAGAAGTCAATAACTCTGAATGGTAGGCTTCTAATATTTTTAATTTAATGACTACAGAATATTCGTTTGACCGAAAAAGCTGTCATAAGGGGCGACTTACATCAGTTTTCAGAGGTATCGCCCTTACTGTGAATCACGGCGCTACGGGGAAATCGCCGCTTGAACTGTTGCTCGATATTTCGAACTGTTGCTCGATATTCCCCCCTGATGCCAGTGTGGAATCAGAAGGGAGGATACTCCTGATGTCATCAGAGTATTGGTGATCGGTGAGTTTGATAGTTGTTTTTAATCATTTGCTCTAAGGATTAAGACCGACTCGGTACATGAACAGGACAGATTTTTAATCAATAATCTGTTGTTTTCTCGAATATTACTAAAGGAATATTGTGAAGGAATTAACAAAACAAAATAAAATACTGGTGCGATATGTACGGGGTAATACTATGATTTTGAGCAGTACTGATGAGCAGGGCGTCGCTAGACCTCTTCCTGGGGAAGGGTGTAGAGCCCACCGATTACCAACAAAACTAGCCAATTACCGACACCTACACTGTTGGTCATAATGGTTGAATAATTATTTTCCCCCCAATTTATTGAATGATTTTGACAATGATTTATCCCTAATAGATCTAGATAATAGTATACATTCTCAAATTTTATTGAACGACAATTGGGGAGTGTTTGTTTTGCGTGACTGCTATAGCATGTGTGTGCTACAATGCTAATCAACTAGGGGACATACGTCCTTAAGTCATAACTAACAGTAATGGGGATTAATACCTCATAAAAGGGCACTAATATAGCACATCGACACGGTTTTGATCCTGGGGGCTCACAGTAATGAGGCCATTGCTTAGCCAAAGAATCATGACTGTACGCAGCGGGCGCTAGGGTACGTCGACGCCCCCACAAAAACAAAACAAAACTAAGAAAATGCAATAAATTTTCAATAATTCATTGCATTTTGCCCCGAACCCCCCAAAAAGAAATCTTCTATGTGGGCATGCCTTGAACCATAAGACCTGGCCCTACGGAGGAATTTTTTCCTGCCGGGGACTGGGGGAAAATGCAATGATTTATTGAAAATTTATTGCATTTTCTTTGTTTTTTTGTTTTTGTGGGGGCGTCGACGTACCCTAGCGCCCGTTGCGTACAGTCATGATTCTTTGATAGCTAGCTTTGTCGTTTCATCAATTTATTAGAGAAGGAAGACGATTCGTTGTACCGTTCTCGACTCTTAATCCTTCTCTGAACTCAGCTTCCCCCTTTTCGCGCCAAAGCTTTGACTTCTCATTAAATTATTACTCTTAATCCTTGTCTGAATTCATTTTTGCCTCTCCCCCGCGCAAAGCGCGTTAAGTTTGACGTTTCATTGAAGTTTTAGAGAAAGAAGACTCGAAGTTTTCGACTCTTAATCATTGTCTGAATTTTCAAAAAAGTTTCTTTGTCTGTTAAAAAGTCAAGGTTAGTAGGGGAAACTGCTATATATTATATTGATGGATGTGATGCGGACTCCAAGGCCATTGATTGAACGGAGGATATGGGGTCCTTTACCGTCTCTTTTTAACATGTTCCATTCATCCTCCTTTTACCATCTCTGAGGAGGCGCGATAGCTCAGTCGGTAGAGCAGTGTTCTCGTAGTCCGGTGACCCGGGTTCGAAACCAAGTCGATGCGCTAGTGCTCTTTGGTAATGCATTCATCCTCATGACCAGGTCCCTCGGAGAGGACCTAAAGCCATCGGCCGCCTGGTTGCTTACTTAGAAGCATTTATGCTTTCTTAGCAGTCAGGTAAAAACAACCACCATCGCTATCACTATCACTGACTCATGCTTACTGATTCTTATTTAGCCATTTGAAGGGGTGGGATATGAGGCAGTTTGTTTTTGAACCATTTGCTTTTCTCGGTTTTCAATCATAAACACAACCTTCAGGCCCGAATTCACAACGGAGGTCTGAGGACAGACCCGGTTTGATCAGACCAAGGTTTATACAGACCTTGGTCTGAGCTCAAACCTGGTTTATTTTCAAACCCATTCCACAAAGAAAGGTTTGTATAAACTTTGGTCTGTAATTCCCAAACCTCGGACCAAGGTTTGTAAAACTAGTCTCAGCCATAGGGTTTCTAACATAATTTTTATGGGCTAGGGTTTAAATGTTAAGAATTGACAAAACTGTTAAACTAAGCATTGTTAGTACGATCCGGACATCTTAATGATCAATCTTGAAAAGATGATGGTTAGAACATCTCTGAAATAAACTTTTGAATTGCATTTTCATGAATTAATCGAACCAAACTGGCGCGCCGATGCAGAAAGTGCCCCACGTACTCACATTTGTGTGGTGCTGGTGAAGCACTCAATCTGACCCAGAACAAATTGACATCGGCACCTGAAAACCTTCGTTAGATTAATACATCTAAGGTTGTCAAGGGCTCTTTTAAATTAACTGTAAGAGCCTTATTGTTTTGGGGGCTACAAATTCTTATCAATAAAATCACCTAACAATAATAATAATAATAATAATGATTTAATATGAATTAAGTTTTTATTGTGATTAATATATTAATTAATTCGATTGAAATTGTTAATTACTATAGATCTATATAGTTATTTTGTTAGAATTAATGGTCAATCAATTAT
Organism: Strongylocentrotus droebachiensis; assembly: GCA_035222895.1. Taxonomy (NCBI): domain Eukaryota; kingdom Metazoa; phylum Echinodermata; class Echinoidea; order Camarodonta; family Strongylocentrotidae; genus Strongylocentrotus; species Strongylocentrotus droebachiensis. The sequence goes on along the minus strand of JAVYIG010001699.1, from coordinate 148,164 downwards.
TATTTTAACTAGTTCCCCGTTTGTTTCCCCACCTGGCTATTTTTTAACATCAAAATTGTAACTGGTAAATGATTTGTTTCCATATAATATTAATTTTTAAAAAATTCCTCTATGCTGGCCATCTTTTCTTTCTCTCTCCCTCCCTGTCTCCGTCCCTCCTCTTTCTACCCATTTTTGTTCTCTCTCCCTCCCTTTCTCTCTCTATTAATTCTTTTTCTTTCTCCCCTCTCTCTCTATTCATCTTTCTCTCTCTCCCTCCCTGTCTCTTTCTCTGTCCCCGTCCCTCCTCTCTCTTTCTACCCATTTTTGTTCTCTCTCTCTATTAATTCTTGTTCTTTCTCCCCTCTCTCTCTCTCTCTCTTTCTCTCTCTCCCTCCCTTTCTCTCTCTATTAATTTTTTTCTTTGTCCCCTCTCTCTCTCTCTTCTTCTTCTTTTTTGCAATGAAACACATAATGCAAAACCATGCAAACTGCAAACACACACATCTGCACCCCCCCCCCAAAAAAAAAGGGAGAAAGAGAGAGAGATAATCTGACACATATCTATTTCAGTTATCTTTGTAAATATATGAAAGCAAGAATATTGTATTTGTATTTTCATGTTTTACATAAATAATTGAGCATACAACACAATAGTAATCTACCGTTTGTTCAAACAATGCAGTTCACATTTGTAAATTTTGTAGCATGCTTATATGAAATATAGCCCACTAGAGGTTAAGAGAGGCTCTGGAAGGCCAATTAAAAGTCTCACTGTAGCGTTATTACTTATTAGCAGAAAGAAAATCAGAAATACAACAAAATGGGTGACGAAATTCAAATTTGCACATAAAAGTTCTTTAATTCTGACTTCGCTTAGTACAGTAAATAATATTTGTTCGAATACTCTCCCCTAGCTGACAACCAAATAATTTATATTGACCCACCCCTCAACTCAGCAGTGTATACAATGCTTACTATAGTTAAATCGGGTGCATTTAATCTACAGAGAACACTTAATTACAAATACCGTCAAAGTGACAACAAATACTTATCAACTAAACATAACATCAAAAATATTCATAAATAATCAACAGTTCAACACCCAGGTTCTTGATGTAATGCTGCATAACTACAAAGTATTGTGGGAACACCAGGGAGCAGGGAGAAATACATTTCGAGGTAATTCCAGTTGCAATTGAGTTAAATCTGTATTTTATAACTTATTACCGTATACATTGAAACATTTTGTGGAATCCTTCATTAAATAATGTATAGCTCACTAAATAGATAGATAGTGGTAGTTATTTTACTTGACAGCTAAGAAAGCAATAAATGCTTGTTAGTAAGCTCCAGTGTTAGCTGTTTAGGCTATACTTGGCCAAACCAATGCTATATTTGAACAACATGAATTTCCCCAATATGGGTAACAGGAAAGCATAAAAATAATTAAGAAGTGTCGACCTTCTCTCTTAGATTGATGAGGCATGGAACGTCCTCATCCTTGCATTTAATAAATATGTGCTCAATCACACATCTCCCTTTTTTGTGCCCCATTGTACTACTTGTAGCTACTTGCTCCCTCTATATAGAAAACTTCCCCAATCTGTGCCTGTTAATCCCCCATGATCCTCTTTTTCTTATGTTAATTGAGAACTGAATTGATGAGATAGCCTCCCGTCAGTGACCTCGCTGGGTTGTCTAATCCTCTTTGGCTGAACTAGTACAGATGGCCTTTAAAGCACATCTGTGGTCGACCCTCTGAATGAAGAAATGGCTTCTGATGAGGCAGAGAAGGCATGGATACCTGCAAAATCGAATGGACAAAATAAACAATATCATAAACAATATTCTTAATTTCAACTTGTTAATTTTTTTTCTTGGAGGGGGGTGGGGGGGGGGGTAATACTATAGAAAAGGATACAATGTATTGTACACATAATCAGGAATAATTTAATCCTGTGTCACTAATACAAAAACTATGAGGTTCCTCTTGACAACAAACTAATCAAGTTGCATCCAGATATCAAAAACATTAATTATGATTTGTGAACTGAAATGTAAAAGCACATGAGCTCGTTTGAATTAATTACTTAGTGCGAGTTGTTACTATATTACCAAATGAACATTCCTAACATGTCACATGTTGGCCAAATACAAAAAAGGAAACAAGATTGATTAAGAAAAAGAATAAACAAATGTTTTTATACAAAGAAAAAATCTACCTACCCTATAGTCTATCTCCAAGAATCAACTGTTATTCATATGCCCTAGCATCAAGCTGTCAATTCAGTGCACACTCAGAAAAGATCCTGGCATCGTGGCTGCTACCAGTCCAGGCCACCTTGCAACGATACTAGTTATTTTCCCAGCATAATCACAGACAACCTGTCAATATGAAATAACATGTTGGCATTCATTAGTTATTGAAACTCACTCATTTCACACTTCAGATAGGCCGTGAAATGTATACATTTCACTTGTTATTTATGGTAATTAATGCAAATGCAGTTGAATATGTGATAATTGCTTTTCAATATCTATTTATACAACACAAATTGGAAGAAAATGCTAATTACCCTATATTTATTGACTGATTAAGTATTTCTTCATTTTTAACTCATGTTTTCATTGTTTATCTTGTAACAATGTAAACAAAAATAATCTCACTTTTAACAAAACATTTCGAGCCTAAAACAACAAATGCTTTGTGTGTGGGGGGGAGGGGGTACCCACTCTCTCATCTTTTTATGGTAAATGAACCTGTTTGTTTTTCTATAGTTTAAAATATATAGTGGTAATTGCCATTGATCAATTTACATGCTTCTCTTTGTTGTTTTTTCTTTCATTGATCAATGGCAAAAACAGTGGCCCAATTGCCATGGCCATCAAAAAAATATCAGAAATCTAGAGGTCATATCTGCATTGCCAATAGAAGGATGGAACAAGTTTTGATTTTTCAAATTTCCCTTTCGTTAAAAAGATATTAACGAGTGTTAGGATTTTTAAGTTTAACTATCAATTGGATATTCTTAACTGTGTACAAAGGCAGTGAAATGAGTACCTGTACGCGAATATTACTTTAATATCCATTTGGCCACTAGAAATCTTGCATTGGTCACCAATGAAATAGCATGGATGTACAACACACAAGACTGGAGAGTGTATATATCTAATGTGAACATTTTGCAAGGTACAAAAAAAAGGTCTAAAGGGAAAGCCGTGCTGGATCCAGTCATGATGTATTCATTTATTCTCACCTGAACATCGATGGAGTACCTGTTCTTCCTATTGAAGTAGTACCTGGCTCTTGCCCCACCAGGGCTCCTGATGTAAACATGTGTCCCATCAACAGCAACTCCTGGAAATCTGCAGTACTGGAAAAACTGCTTCTGAATAGTAGTCACTTTTTGCCTTGTTGTAACTTGTAGGAAACTTCATGACTTGTCCCTTTCTTCTGACAACAGCTTCGGAAACATCCCTCACTACTCTCCATTCGGCAAACAGATGAATGTGACACGGCATGCCGCCTCCTCACCGTGCATCCTTTAGATCGAATTACCTTTTAAAATTTTAAAAAAAAACAAGCATTCAAATAAATCATTTTTTTTGCTGGATTATGCTATTAAATATTTTTGCATCCCCAACTGTAACTGTCACTTAAAAACAAAAATTACCCTGATTTCTAGATGTGGTGTGAATCAATTTAACATAAAAGACAAAATTGTCTATGCCTTTTCTAATCTCCTTCACGGCTTCACTTTTTGTGAAATTTAAGCAACAAATCACAAACTTGTTTCCAACACATAATCTGAATAATTTCCTCATGTATTAAAGCCAAAAAACAGTATTGGGAAATGCCCCACACACATATTATGAAAATTAATGCTTTCATCACCTACCATGTAAAAGAATAAATATCATAACTAATCTTCCAATGTATGGAATATGACAGAAAATGCTTAGAAATTGAATAAATTTATGTAAACGCACATGTGCATGGCTTTAGGGGCTTGCACGGTCGTAGGCAGACCAGCGGAGCGGGGCAAACGAACAGTGAATTTAGGCGGTCAACATGAATTGAAATATTTCTGGATTTTAATAACGACACTAGGGTTGGATTTTACAACAGAAGCCCTTTTTTATAGCTATGTTAACAATATTCATCAAGTAGTTTGGCCATGTTTTCGCCAACTTTCCCAATACAGAATTTGAATTCAAAGTACCTCAATCTAAAACAAAAGGCTCATCATCCAGCGGGTTTTCCCAATCTCAGAGGCCTCTGCCCGGTTGTGCTGCTATATATTGCTCCAGCTCCTCCTCCAGGTACACCAGCTCATTATGCTGAATCAGCTGCATTTCTACCATCTTTACTGGGGTGAAGATAAAATGAAACAAATGTTTAAACAATGTTTTTAAAATAAAGAAATGTTACTTGTGCTTGTGACTTTGTGGGTGATCCTGGCTCTGGGGACTAAGCCAGTTAATTAAGACAATTAGAACCAGATCTAAATTTAATAAAAGCTTTGCTTGTCATGACTCATAAACAGAAATAACCGTCTGATATGGGTCATTTCTTTAATAAAAATAATAAAACTGACATTTGTTGACATTCTATAATCGGTTGTCTAGTGGAGCCAGACGTAGTCTCAGTGAACAACCGGCAAGCTTTTGGTCTATGCTTGTCAGTGTGATTCATTTTGGGGAACATTGGCATTGCTGATGCCACTTCAATTTCTATTTATTTAGGTACCACTAGACCAGTGTCCAAGTCAAGTGATGGACATCATTGCCAGGCCTAGGCTAGAGCCTGGTATTATTATCATTATCATGAATAGGTCTAGGCCTAGTCTAATTGGCATGTGTCATGGCATTGCTGATACCAAGACAAAATTAAACATGACAGTCATACTCAGATATCTACTGTAGGCCTGGCCCGGCTAGGCCCAACTCCAGCCCAGGGTCAGAGGCTGCGAGCTCCGCCGCCGCCTTGGGCGTTGGACTCGAGCTCCCTCAGACTCAGTCCCTGAACTCTGGAATTGAGAGGCCGTCGGATATGAAAACATCGAACATTTCATGGAAAATGGAAAGTTATAAAGCATATCAAATAGTGAAATGTCAGTAACGTGAAGAGTATGAATTCGACTACATGTACAGGTTTTATACTTACGATTTTAAGGAAAGGATCGAGAGATTGAGAGATTTCAATGGCACTAAAATCGGGCTGACCAGATACTATCGCAGATTGTTTTGGCGGTGAATTATTTGGATAAAATCAATCGAGCATAAATTATCTCCAACCAGTGCTGCATCCTGATTGGTTGATAGCTCTCAAACCAGGTTTGAGAAATTACAAACCTCCTATCTGAGCAGTCTGTAAATTTTGGGTCTGATGACGTACATAAACCTGGTCTGAGGACAAACCTTGCTTTGTGAAATGTAATTTCAGACCAAGGTCTGAACTCAAACCTGAAACGCGTCATATGACGTACATAAACCTTGGTCTGAGGACAAACCGGCTTTGTGAAATGCATTTCAGACCAAGGTCTGAACTCAAACCTGAAACGCGTCATATGACGCACATAAACCTTGGTCTGAGCTCAAACCTTGCTTTGTGAATTCGGGCCTCAGTGTTTACAGAGTATATCTTGCGAACACAGTCAATATGTACTTTTACATTTTTAAGCGGAGGATTGTGGATGTCGGTTATCCTAGTAACGCCCCCTAGAATCACTATAACAAATGATAGGATTTCATGGATGTGGGAACCCCCACCGGAAACATTATTAATGACCCATTCACAATTGACCCCAAATCAACCAACATAACCGGTTATTCAAAAAATTGCTACTCGGGATTATGTCAGGCGCGGATCCAGGATTTCTTAGGGGGGGGGGGGGGGGGGTGCCCAAATTTGAAATCAATTTGAAATTTAGTGTGCAGAAATTTGAAAATCGCGGCGGTCGATAATTCGCTCAGTGGGGGAGGGGGGGGGGGACAGTGAGCCCAATATTTGTTTCGGCCCTCGAAAATTTGAAAAATCGCAACCCCCCTTGAGCGTCAAGGTGGGGGGGGGGGGGGCATCTAAACAAAAAGGGTAAAACTAACGTGTTTTTACACGTTTTTTCCCCAGGGGGGGGGGGGTGCCCTTGATCCGCTACTGTATGCACTTACTTGTTCTTCTTCTGTCTGATGTACTATCTCGATGATGTTAACGAAAATGTGTTAGCGTATGGAAGTCACTGGAGATTTGTTGATCATATAGTTCAAAATCGATAACTAGTATTCACTTCATCGAAAGCCTACTGTATGGTATTCACTTGTTTTTTTAAATACATATTTAACGTCTTTATGTCTTTTTCGTCATCTCAATATTGACTGATTTTTGTAGAATACCATATCTTAATGAGATGGGAAATGTTTGAGGTTGTGCAAAACTATTGCAAGTTGACTATTTTTGTGTGTGCAAACCATTGAGTTGATATTATTGTATGAAGAAATAATCAAGTCCGTTATATTTTTTTTTATCCCGAAGCCCGGCCCTCCATGCGCAGCTCATATAGTAGCTTGTATGTGGTTACCCGAAGTAATTGACCTTTATACCCAGAAACATAATCAGCTTCAGATAACCACTTAATGAGAACGTGAGGTCAAACAATAATCACGTGCCAGTCATCATATCAGTGGCGGATCAAGGATTTTCCAAGAGGTAGGGGGCGTGAAATTTACGAAATTGTGGTAAAAGTCGTGGGGTCCGGGGCCTGCTTTACGCCCCCTGGAAAATGTTGAACAATAAGATGCTCTATAGTACATTCTGAGGCATTTTTGTGAATAGTTAGTTTTTTCCCTGTGTGAATATTGAGCTTTTTTTCATGCATTTCTCATAAAAATCAATATAAATGAAAAGTTCAACAATAGCGAAGTCTAAACATTTTTTTTCCAATTAAAGGGGGGGGCGGCTGTGAAATGTACCATGCAGTACAATGGTAAAGGCAAGTTGTGGCCAGAGGGTGCGATTCGTAAAAGCCACCACTGACCAATCAGAAACAAGAAACAAGACCCTACGACAGCACGTCCGTCGATCAACAGAATGTGTAACTAATCCTAGTAGGCTACGGTCTGACTGTTCATTATGCCTCTCTCTCTTTTTTCTTCACTATTTGAGTCCATCTCTCCGTAGAGCTCTCTATCCTGCTATTTTTTTCAAAAGGAAAAAAAAGGGGGGGTGTTTGCGTGCGCCCCCAACGTCCACACGCCACCCTACGCCCCCACGCCACCTGGATCCTGGGTGAGCGGCTAATGAATATACTAATCGTTAGCAAGCGCGTAGCCAGGATTTCATTTTAGGGGGGCGGTAGTGAGCACGCGTAGCGTGCGAATCACTTACAGAGCGCGCCCCCTAGGGGGTGGGTGCAGTGAGGAGGGGGGGGAGGGAGGCTCCCCCCTCCCGCGCGAAGCGCGAATGCTTTGATATTTCATTGCATTATAACAGAAAGACGATTCGTAGGACCGTTCTTGACTCTTAATCCTTATCTAAATTCAGTTTCTTTTGACGTTTCGTTAGAGAAAGAAGACGATTCGTTGTACCGTCCTCGATTCTTAATCCTTGTTTGAAACAAGTTCCCCTTCCTCCGCGCATAGCGCGGAAGCTCTGACGTTTCATTAGATTATTATTGAAATAAGACGATTCGTTGTACCATTCTCAAACGACTCTTATTCCTTGTCTGAATTCAGTTTCTTTTTACGTTTCGTTAGAGAAAGAAAAACGATTCGTTGTACAGTTCTTGACTCTTAATCCTTGTTTGAAACAAGTTCCCCTTCCTCCGCGCGTAGCGCGGAAGCTCCGACGTTTCATTAGATTATTAATGAAAGAAGACGATTCGTTGTACCATTCTCAAACGACTCTTAATCCTTGTCTGAATTCAGTTTCCCCCACTCCCACGGAAGCTTTGACGTTTCATTGCATTATTAGAGAAAGAAGACGATTCGTTGGACCGTTCTCGACTCTTAATCCTTATCTAAATTCAGTTTCTTTTGACGTTTCATTGGAGAAAGAAGACGATTCGTTGTACCGTCCTCGACTCTTAATCCTTGTTTGAAACAAGTTCCCCTTCTTTCGCGCGTAGCGCGGAAGCTCTGACGTTTCATTAGATTATTAATGAAAGAAGACGATTCGTTGTACCATTCTCAAACGACCCTTAATCCTTGTCTGAATTCAGTTTTCCCCACTCCAGCGAAAGCTTTGACGTTTCATAAATTATTAGAGAAAGAAGACGATTCGTTGTACCGTTCTCGACTTTTAATCCTTATCTGAATTCAGTTCCCACCCCCTCACGCGCGAAGCGCGGAAGCTGTGACGTTTCATTAAATTATTAGAGAAAGACAATTCGTTGGACCGTTCTCGACTCTTAATCCTTTTTCTTCCTACGTCCTCTTCCTTTCTTCTCATTTTTTTTTTTGGGGGGGGGGAGGGGAGACCGCCCCCACCGCCCCCTGGCTACGCGCCTGATCGTTAGCTTTCGTCTGGTATTTTTGTTGGAATAAAGGAATAAAAAAAGCTTGACAAACAACTTTCAGCGTCATCATCGCTAATTGGCGTCTTGTATTGTGAAATGCTACACTTTCACAATGTTAAATTATTAACAAAATATAACATTATTTTTTCTGATACCACTAAAGTTTTGGGTTTTATGTAATGAGTAATTTTTAAATAATAGCTATTTTACTGTTTTGATGGACTGGATTGTACCATTGAAGTCGCAGGGTATAAAGATGCATTTTCCAACGTACCGACATTCTGCCCTCCCCCCCCCCCCCCCCGGGGGGGGGATACTAACATATTAAGACATACGGGGGCGTGCCGCTCTAAAGGGTATCATTTTCACACAAAAAATCCTAATTATGGATCCCACTTTTAACAAAAATACCATTAAAAATGGGTCCATTTTGTCAAAGTTTCAAAATTTTCGGGTGTTTGCCACGTAAACACCTGAAAACACCCGAAAATTTGGTCTTTTTATCGAGAAAATGACCCCAAATAACGGGCCCCCATACGGTCCCTACCCAGCGGCTTGCCGTCGAATTTAGAGACCGTACGGGACCCTTTTGATATTTCTACGGCATGTGTGGTCACATTTCCTGCGGCGACGGGGAGGTGCCCGGTGAAACTAAAGCTATGGTCACAACCCCCAAAAGTAGCCTGCTCGATGGCCGGACGGCGAGTTTTGAGCTAATTTCGCCCGGGCACAGAGCGGCGGCCGCCAGGGCACCGCTTTTTTTTTTTAGGGCATCGCTCGGTGGCTACTGAAGTTTTAGCGCGGAGTTAAAATTTGGGCGGCGTCTGCTCACTTTCACTCGGTGTTACGCTAATTTTTTTTTTCCCAAACAGGTTTGCCAATGCTAATATTTCCGGTCATTTGATTGGCTGATATGTTACGTCATTAGCAATGACGTAACCGTAAGGGTGAGTGATAGGGTTATATAAATCATGCAGAATCATATTTCATCAACTCATCGTTGGCTCAATCGGTAAGGTCAGCGTAATACAATCATAGAGTTGTGGGTTCAAGTCTCAGTTAAAGTCTCCTAATCGAGCGTTCGCCGTTGAGTGATTTAGGTCAAAAATCGAAGCCGCTAAGTCAAAGGCTGCATGCTGAGCGTTCGCCGCCCGGTCACTGCCGGGTCGCCGCTGGGAGATCAGTCGATCACTGGGCGGCGAGTTCAAATCGGTCCGAAACGGCCGGGGCCCGGCCGAGCTCGTCGAGGCCCCTGGCCGTGCGGTTATGAACTATGTGTCCTCTTGACATCCGTGCCTCCTGTATATTTAAAGCTGCGTTGTACATTGAGAATTAACAGAAAAAAAATCGCGGGGGGCCGTCCGGCCACGTTTCGTTAGAGAAAGAAGACGATTCGTTGTACCGTCCTCGATTCTTAATCCTTGTTTGAAACAAGTTCCCCTTCCTCCGCGCATAGCGCGGAAGCTCTGACGTTTCATTAGATTATTAATGAAAGAAGACGATTCGTTGTACCATTCTCAAACGACTCTTATTCCTTGTCTGAATTCAGTTTCTTTTGACGTTTCGTTAGAGAAAGAAAAACGATTCGTTGTACAGTTCTTGACTCTTAATCCTTGTTTGAAACAAGTTCCCCTTCCTCCGCGCGTAGCGCGGAAGCTCCGACGTTTCATTAGATTATTAATGAAAGAAGACGATTCGTTGTACCATTCTCAAACGACTCTTAATCCTTGTCTGAATTCAGTTTCCCCCACTCCCACGGAAGCTTTGACGTTTCATTGCATTATTAGAGAAAGAAGACGATTCGTTGGACCGTTCTCGACTCTTAATCCTTATCTAAATTCAGTTTCTTTTGACGTTTCATTGGAGAAAGAAGACGATTCGTTGTACCGTCCTCGACTCTTAATCCTTGTTTGAAACAAGTTCCCCTTCTTTCGCGCGTAGCGCGGAAGCTCTGACGTTTCATTAGATTATTAATGAAAGAAGACGATTCGTTGTACCATTCTCAAACGACCCTTAATCCTTGTCTGAATTCAGTTTTCCCCACTCCAGCGAAAGCTTTGACGTTTCATAAATTATTAGAGAAAGAAGACGATTCGTTGTACCGTTCTCGACTTTTAATCCTTATCTGAATTCAGTTCCCACCCCCTCACGCGCGAAGCGCGGAAGCTGTGACGTTTCATTAAATTATTAGAGAAAGACAATTCGTTGGACCGTTCTCGACTCTTAATCCTTTTTCTTCCTACGTCCTCTTCCTTTCTTCTCATTTTTTTTTTTTGGGGGGGGGAGGGGAGACCGCCCCCACCGCCCCCTGGCTACGCGCCTGATCGTTAGCTTTCGTCTGGTATTTTTGTTGGAATAAAGGAATAAAAAAAGCTTGACAAACAACTTTCAGCGTCATCATCGCTAATTGGCGTCTTGTATTGTGAAATGCTACACTTTCACAATGTTAAATTATTAACAAAATATAACATTATTTTTTCTGATACCACTAAAGTTTTGGGTTTTATGTAATGAGTAATTTTTAAATAATAGCTATTTTACTGTTTTGATGGACTGGATTGTACCATTGAAGTCGCAGGGTATAAAGATGCATTTTCCAACGTACCGACATTCTGCCCCCCCCCCCCCCCCCGGGGGGGGGGGATACTAACATATTAAGACATACGGGGGCGTGCCGCTCTAAAGGGTATCATTTTCACACAAAAAATCCTAATTATGGATCCCACATTTTGTCAAAGTTTCAAAATTTTCGGGTGTTTGCCACGTAAACACCTGAAAACACCCGAAAATTTGGTCTTTTTATCGAGAAAATGACCCCAAATAACGGGCCCCCATACGGTCCCTACCCAGCGGCTTGCCGTCGAATTTAGAGACCGTACGGGACCCTTTTGATATTTCTACGGCATGTGTGGTCACATTTCCTGCGGCGACGGGGAGGTGCCCGGTGAAACTAAAGCTATGGTCACAACCCCCAAAAGTAGCCTGCTCGATGGCCGGACGGCGAGTTTTGAGCTAATTTCGCCCGGGCACAGAGCGGCGGCCGCCAGGGCACCGCTTTTTTTTTTTAGGGCATCGCTCGGTGGCTACTGAAGTTTTAGCGCGGAGTTAAAATTTGGGCGGCGTCTGCTCACTTTCACTCGGTGTTACGCTAATTTTTTTTTTCCCAAACAGGTTTGCCAATGCTAATATTTCCGGTCATTTGATTGGCTGATATGTTACGTCATTAGCAATGACGTAACCGTAAGGGTGAGTGATAGGGTTATATAAATCATGCAGAATCATATTTCATCAACTCATCGTTGGCTCAATCGGTAAGGTCAGCGTAATACAATCATAGAGTTGTGGGTTCAAGTCTCAGTTAAAGTCTCCTAATCGAGCGTTCGCCGTTGAGTGATTTAGGTCAAAAATCGAAGCCGCTAAGTCAAAGGCTGCATGCTGAGCGTTCGCCGCCCGGTCACTGCCGGGTCGCCGCTGGGAGATCAGTCGATCACTGGGCGGCGAGTTCAAATCGGTCCGAAACGGCCGGGGCCCGGCCGAGCTCGTCGAGGCCCCTGGCCGTGCGGTTATGAACTATGTGTCCTCTTGACATCCGTGCCTCCTGTATATTTAAAGCTGCGTTGTACATTGAGAATTAACAGAAAAAAAATCGCGGGGGGCCGTCCGGCCACCGTCTGGAGCCCGTACGGTGCCCACGTGCCCGTAACGAGCCTTCTACGGCCTCACGGTCAGATGAAAACGCCGGGAGAATTGGGAGCATTCAACTCAGCACCACGGCACCCGCACGTCTGTTGAAAAATGTCCCGGTGCCCGTAGGAACTGTACGGGAGCCGGTTGGGCACCGACTGAACATTCCCCAAAAGTGTGTTTTTACTCGCCGTACGGGCCCCGGACTGTATATGTGAAAGCCCCATTAACTCATAGCCTGCCATGAGGCTGCGTGCACGCTATTGTTACGCTGCTTCTTGCATGCTAGCAAACATTCGTAATAGCAGTTATTGTTCATGCCTATTGGACTGTACCTAGTGTTTTGCACGCGCTATTGTTAGTACCATCGCGTTAATCCGTTTTTCTCGTTATAAATCTGGCACTGGGGGGATTAGCCCTGTGGCAAGATAAGAGTTAATGATTTATATAAAAAAAGAATCCACTGCTTTCTGCTCCACTAAACGTCCATATGCGGAGTTGATATCAACTAAATGTATTCAAATTTATGGATGGTACTTCCCCGGGTTCCTTCTCGGGTGTTTGTGGTGTTAAAGCATGTCATTCACCAGCTATTAGTCTTTCAATTTTCATTTTGTTTTCATAGTTTCATTCCGGGGTTTCATTCAATAAGTAAATCAAATAAACACTATGTTCTGCACAAAAACAACATGTGTGTCCATATTGAACATGTTAAGTGCCTCTCCCCTCGATGTGTCATATTAATTTACTCATTCACATGGAACTACCTGCCCGATGAAGCCAGTTTGTGGTCAACTTCTTTTATGAGACAAATCCAAGCAAACGTTTCCATATACCTTGGACAACCACCCTCTAGGGCGACTACCCCCGGACAATTAACCGCAGACAACTACCCCTAGGACAACTACCCTCGGACAACTAACCCCGAAGAACTTCCCCCGGTCAACTCCCCCGTACGACTATCCCCAGGACATCCCCCTAGGACAACTACCCCCGGACTACTATTCCCTACGACAACCATCCTCTAAGACAACTACCCCCGGACAATTATCCTCGAGGGTAGTTGTTTGGGGGTATTTTTCCGGGGGTGGTTGTCCTTGGGGATAGTTTTCTGGTGGGTAGTTGTTCGGGGGTAATCGTCCTAGAGGGTGGTTGCCCTAAGGGGTAGTTGTCCTAGGGGGTATTTGACTGGGAGTGGTTATCCGGGGGTGGATGTCCAGGGGATACGTGTCCGGATACGGATCATATGATTGTCACATGGTACAGTAAAAATAAAGAAACCTAAACACATGCCATTTACGATACTCGTAATTATAATCAAGCTTTGTTGTAGAGCAAAGTAGAGTACCAGTCTCCGACAAAAAAAAAGAATGGTACGAACGAAATAAATATACTCTTACAATATCTTTAATATCTCTATAATTTGTTATACATGAAGTCTACACCAATAATGTTCTGTATGAACAGACCTGAATTGTCTAAATGTATAAACACATCTGTATAGCTTAATCAATTATCTCATACATTTCTCGTTCTTGAGAAACTTTACCTTAACATCAATAAACAGACCAGTATTGTCATTTATTTAGTTATCAACTTTACAAATTATACCTTCAAACAACCATGTTCTCTTCTTAAGACAATCAACAACTGACTTCTTGTCACGTGAACAGTTAACTCCAGACCTGTATTGTCCGCTAACTTCACCCTCGACTACATCTTTCAAAGTCGTCTCTATACAATGCATGCATCAACCAGGCGCGTACGCAGGGGGGGGGGGGGTGAACCCCCCTTTGGTATTTTTATGTGTGTAAACCCCCCTAAAACTTCCCTAAAACCCCCCCTTTTATTATTATTGTTATGATAAAAAAAAAAAAAAAATATTCCCATGGCTGACCTAAAAAAGGTGACCTTACCCCCCCCCCCCCCCCCCCAACGGAGCAAAATGTCAAATTTTCAAATTTCCATTGTCTGAAAATCGTTCGTACGGCGTTCGTAACAGTTCGCAATGGCATTTGTGACCGAGGCTTTAATGAAAGAAAAAGGATAATTTGATAAAACCGCTGATTGCGTTTTCCAACGTGACAATGATCTCAGTTGATTTTATTTGATATATTGTTTGTTTGCTTGATTGATTATTTATATGTCTTGTTTTATTCCCGAATCTTATTAACTAATATATATATATATATATAACATAAACTTGTATAACTTTCTTATTTTTGTACCTATATATAATTGTCTTTTAATAATTTTACAGTGTATGTATATTTTAGCATTTGCTGTAAATTGTTGTTATATGTATTGTACGGCCCCATTGTTAACCAGCCAATAAGCTGAACTGGGTTTTTCTTCTTCTTTACGTGCAATGTCCTGAGACGTTTGCGACCATGGAATGCCACAACCCTCTGTCCCATATTCTATGAAGTAACTCATTCTCCCCGAGATAAATTGCACTTACAGAAATCCCACTTCTTAAGCTACTCCTCCACAGAATCCTCCTTCTACCCCTACTCTTCCTCCCCTAGATTCTTCCAGTCAGTGCCAGATTTTCCAAACTATTCTTTCAAATAACATGACCCAAGAAGCTCAGCTGTCGACCTCTAATTTAATTCAGAAGCTTTCATCTTGTTCCTGCCATGGCAAACACCTCAATATGTGACCCGGCACCACAAAACCACCAAAAAGTCGCAAACAATTATTTTCCTGATTTCATCTGATTATGAAAGAAGAAGTTCTCCTCATTAAAATGGTATATTACTTGTCCAAATTGAAGCTTCCTAACCCTTTTAATTTAGTGAATGAAAAGAGCTGGTGAGGGAGGTTACTGGTATTAAATTATGAGAAAGAGAGCTTTAAAGTTTGGGGCTATTCAAGCATGCGGAGCAAGCAAACCACAGGGAAATCAATAGAAGGGTGAATCAAAAGGCCATAGCAACCACTATGAAGAGATTTTCAGATTAGGCTGAAATTTGGCCTGATGGTCAAACATAGTCTGTTCATTATGTTTCTGAGGTTTCAATGTGTGGACTTAAGTCTTTCAAAGTTATTATGTTGTAAATGTATAGAGTTGTAATTGGACAGATTAAGTGAACTGCAACATAGTGCCGAGACACCTGCACTAGACAATGCCTATTCATGGTGGACCCGGAGTCTTTTTGTTCCCCCTTACATAACACTGCTTGTCACCTATCTTGTTTTGTATACATCTGGGCAATTATTTGTAACCACATTATCAGGAATTCTCTCGTCGCTATCTTGCCCGAAGTGTTCAGTAAGCAAAGCTGTAAGGTTGGCCTGATCCCCCGCAGCTAGCCCCCGCATCATCGCTTCGTTGACCGCCCGAGCTACCCGGGCATCTGCGTTGGTGCACCCTGGTACCATCCCACGGCTCTGCTCACGTACAAAACCTGGCATTGTAACGACGTTGTAGACTTTTTCGCAACTTGTCACTCTCAAATGTATAAAATATAATAATGTTCTTAGGTCTACTCTTGATCAACAAATTCTGGATATGTGATGTACAATCAAGCTACTCGAAGTCGTTAACGGAGAATATAAGACGAACGCAAATCTGGAACTCGGATGTGAAAGCGGATACAAACAAAATGGCGCGCCGCACTGATTGCTATAACGGACCAATCACAGCCCGCGTAGCACGACCCGTTAGCAACGACCGACCATTTCCGGACTACGATAATTTCGCTCGGGAAAAGTGATCAAATTTTGGAAGAGACCGAAGGCTGTGCGAAAAAAACTGGTCTAGAAAAACCGTTTAAAACACATCTTCTACTATGTTTTAGACTTCCAAATTTTGATACTAGGTACAGAAAAGACCACTCTTTCAGAAAATGCAAAAAAACAAAAATCTATTTTTTTTCACCTAAATTGACATTTTAGCTGATTACGGAGAATCGCTGGTTGCGACTTTTTGTTGGTTTTGTGGTGCCGGGTCACATATTAGAAACTCTTTCTGTCCATGAAATTCTTAGCATCCTTCTCAGGAAGCAAACTTCCCAAATTTCCAGTCGCTTTCTTACGTCTGATGTCAGGGTCCAAGCTTCACATCCATACATCATAACTGGATACACATAGCAATTGAGGACGCGGAGTCTCGTCTTCATCTTCAGCTTCTTATTCTTTAAGATGTTTTCTAACTTGGAGAAAGTCACTTTCTCTGACGACAACATCCAAAGGTCGCTACAGGTCCTTCTCTGATTCTGCGATTAATATGATATCCTCTACATACCGTATATTTGTGATATTATGCCCTCCTACCTTCAATCCTCTTTCCTGTTCCAGGTTTCTAAGTATCAACTCACTGTAATAATTGAAGAGATTTGGAAACATGACACATCCTTGCCGAATCCCCTCCTAATGTTAATGTAGTCACTTAATTATTTGTCCACTCTAGACTTACACATACTGTTTGCTCCCGATACAGATTTTGCAATAACTTTACATCCTTTGTGTCTAGTCCAATCTTGGTTAAGTTTTCAAATACCTGATTGTGTCTTACGTTCGTATAATCGATGAAACACAGGAAGACGTCTTTTTGCATTTCTACGGCCCTTTCCGCTATAGACTGCAGAACAAAACAGCATTTCTAGTTCCCGCCCCCCTCCCACTCCGGGAACGGAGGGACCGCATGCGTGTTCCCAAAATCTCCGGCTCGTAACAAAAGAAAAAGGTCTACCCTCATTGACTTTACACACCGGACTAATGCTGAAAGGGAGGGGGGGTGCTTAAAAGGCTCGTTTAACAAAAGAAAAAGGTCTACCCGTATTGACTTTCAAACAGGACTTATGCTGAAAGGGGGGGGGTGGTGTGCTGGGAACACGCATATGCGTACCCTAAATAACACTGAGGGGGGAGGGGTTCTAGTTCCAGCACAGTTGACAAAACCAAAATCTTCTTCATAATGATCGCTGACCTCACTTCCGAGAGCAGAATCCTTGGTCCTTCCATATATCCTTCACAATGTGGAGGTTCTTTTCTCACATCATCAAAAAGTTCACCAATGTACTGAGTCCATCTGTTCAGTATCTCTTCCTTTTCAACCAGTACTGACCCATCCTTTGCCTTGATGAATCCCAACTTGGAACTCCGAAATTTCTTTCCAGAAAGGTCCTTTACCTTCTTAAAAACCCTGGGATCGTTTGCATTAAAAGTTCTCTGTATCTCGGCGCACTGTTTGTTTTATAGCCATTCCTCTTTAGATGTTGTGCAGTGGTCGTACATTTTTCTATCCAGCTCTCTGTATTCAGCTCCATCTCTGTCCTTGATCTTTCGTCTTTTACTCATCTTTGATAGGATCTCTGCTGTTATCCATCTCTGTTTACTTTTCTTTTTCTATTTAAGTAATGTCTTTTCAGCTTTTGCTACAAGGATATCCCTCATTGATTCCCAAGTGACCTCCTCTCCGTGGTCGGTGAGACTATCAAATCTGTTTTGTACTTTGATAGCATATCGGAGGCGAACATCTCGATTCTGTAACTGTTCGAAATCTACATTCTGGATTGACTTGGCTTTTGTCGTCTTATTTGGCTAACTTTGCAGAGTTGCCACAACATGAATATGATCACTCCTACAGTCTGCACCCGGATACGTTTTAGCTTGCTTTACACCTTTTCTAAATCGTTAATTTATTGTGATGTAATCAATCTGATTTCTTACACGATCCCCATGCCCGCCTCCCCCACTCCGTTAACGGAGGGATACCATGCGTGTTACCAAAATGTCCGGTAAAGGGGTACTTTTCACGCACCAAAAACCGGCATACACAAACAAGACTTTAAACACCGGACTTAGGGGGTGTTTTCAAAAGCAGGGAACATGCATATGCGTACCCTAAATAACACTGACTGGAGGGGCCGGGTCCCCATGGCTTTTCCAAGTATATATCCTTCTTGGATGTTCCTTGAACCATGTATTAACAATGACCATTCCTTTGGCCTCACACCACTCTACCCATCTGTTACCTCTTTCATTTTTGTCTCCAATACCATAATTATGGCCCTACTGTTCCATCATATCTGTCTCTTACCACCTTGGCGTTCATGTCACCCATGGCAATTACAATTTCACTTGATTTACATTGTGATTTGGGTGTTTCTAATTGATCATAGAAAATGTCAATCGCTTCATATGTGCTTTCCGCTGTGGGTACATAAACCACTACTATCACCACGTTGAAAGGTTCCCCTTGTAATTTGATCAATAACACTCTGTCGCTGACTGCCCAAAAGCCCAGAACACAGTTAGCCGTGAATGGATCCAGAAGCACCCCTACACCCCTTCCATGTCTTACTCCTTCTCAATAGACCATCTTATGTTTGTTTAACTGTGAATTCTCCACTGACAAGCCACCTTGTTTCACCAATTCCTAAAATATTTATTCTCATCCTGTTCATTATCTGCACGACGTTGTCCAATTTTCCCTTCTGGTAGAGAGTACTTACATTCCAGGTGCCGATGCGCATGATATTACGGTTGCGGACAGATGCTGAATGACGATTGGGTCCCACCTGTCGCACATGGGAAACCCTACCGAGCGAGGCACCTCTAAATCCAGAGGTTTCCTCCACGCCGTTCATCTTTGACTTTGATTTTGTGACTTTCCATAGTTTACCTTGGGAAGAATAGTGAAGGTGGTTTCCCGTTGACTTCCTCACCGCAGTGTAGTGACCATGCATGTCTCCATGTGAACACCAGTTCTGAGAGACGCCGTTGTCCCTGATAGGATCATCCGCCTGAACTCTCACTGCATCGCTGCTTCCCAATGCAGTCCCTTTTAGTCGCAGTTTGCGACTCGCAGGAGTACGTGGAGGGAATTCTATGTGGCACCCACTCCCTGGCCTTTTGCCGTGCTTAAATAAACGAATGAAATCAAATCAAATCATATCGACAAGTATGGCGATTATAGTAATTAAAATACTAGCGCTCCCCTTCTTTCTCAGTAGGGACTTTTAGATTGAGTGGACGAGAACACGACGAACGCCGACTGATCATGCGTGTCAACGTACTTAACTGCCCATGTTGACTACAATTAGAAATCGTTTAGATTGCACTCGACGATATACATGCATGCAGGAAGTAACACTATGAACATCACGGACCAAAAAATAGGACAAAATATACAGTTCCTCGTTCTACCCTCAACAAAAGAACATCCCTTCACTGCTATTATGTAAAAATGTGTAGAACAGGTGAATATGCATGTGACACCTGTTCTACACATTTTTACATAATAGCAGGGAAGGGATGTTCCTTTGTCTACCTGAGGAACTGTATATTTTATGCGCTGGCGGCATTCAAGTACCTTGAGCATATAAAGGCGCTTTATAAATACCAATATGTATGCATGTATGTACTAAATTTAGGAAAATCAAGGTTGACGCATTCTCGATCGCCGACTGAGACGACGTAACGCATGCGCAGTGCCTTAAAATGACGTTATACGTTGCAGTCAAAGCTGTCGACGTGCAAATCTAAAAGTCCCTAATATTACTTTGCCAGTCACTTGCTTCCTTTCTTATTTGTTTACCAATTTAATGCGTTCAGCATGCAAGCTTTACATGAAACAAAATTTAAAAAATCCTACGTAGGCCTGTGTACTATATTGCCACAAACAAAAGGTAGTGCCAATTCAATTCAATTCAAGGTTTTATTTCGAAAAACATAAAGTACAATGATGCACATGTTGCAGCTAAAAAGCTGAAATGTATGTGTTTACAATGATCAAGGATACATATAAATAGGAAAGAATATCCACAAATATTCACAAAACATATCTACATTATCATACAATGAAACCATGACAGATAAAATACTGGTCTGGTTAAAAAGACAACTGTTCAAATATACAAATTTAAAAAAAAAAAGTTGGGTTTGAAAAGAAAAACTTAAAACAATCAGCGATTATTATTAAAGAAGATCAATAAAATATGGTATTGTACTTTGTTTAAAACGAGAGGTTCTGCATTTATATTGACTATACTTGTGTTTATTTCGTAATGACATGCCAACAATTTTTCGTTCAGGAATCCAGCCTTTGCATTGTGGGTTATTAAATAGAGATTCAGCGAAAACAACACATAATTTTTCACGCCTTATTTGTAATCGTTCAAGCTGGTATCGTTTCAAAGCGTCTTCATAATTATTATAACTTTTTCCTAAAATGATTTTACATACCCTTTTCTGAATTCTTTCGAAATTTTGTATGTCACATTAATGGGCACGAGTATGCATGTTTGAATAGATATACAGTCAAACCTAGTTCAGCGACCGCCTGCCTACAAAGACGACATTTTGTGTTTCCCTTGAAAATGGTTTCTCATTTTACCTTGATCTACCTTGATGTTGGGCTTCAAGTATAATTACTTTAATATATGCCCCTTTGCAGCAGGATTAATGTCTGTATATACTGGGGATTGCGCCTATGTCGGAGCTTCGGACAATACAATAGCAAGGAAACATTTCTTTAGGGTTGCACATGTCATATTTAGCTCCCCATGCTTTTTCCAGGTTGGATTTGAACGAGTTTACAGATGGGCTATCAATTACATAAGCTGGAAGCGCATTCCATACCGTACATTGTCGTACATTGAAACATGTACTAAATGAACCTGTACATGAAGACCACCTGTCTGTAAACACCACTTTATTGTCTCCCTTTGGTGGTCTTTAAAGACAGCTCCACTATAAACCACAGAAAATTCAATTAAAAATAATTCGAATATGTTTATAACCTAATTCATATTTTCGTATAGAACTTTATTATATGTTTTGTTTGTATACTCTAGATACCTGGAAGTTGACAAAGATGTGGAGTGATGATGATAATGATGAAAACGGAGGACGCTTTGCGTATCGTCCAAACTCGAGAGATGACCGTGGGAGGGGTAGACAAAGACGTTTTCGAAGGGGTGGTACCAGAGGACAAGGCAGAGGAGGTGCACCGGGTGGAGATAACGCCATGTGGAGAAGAGAGAACCGGAGGGAAGGAAGTCGTGATAGAGGAGACGCCACGATGCCTGACAGATTCAGGGGAGATAACTTCCACAGAGGAGGAAGGGACACTGACGGAGCGAGAGGAAGGGGACATGATGGAGAGAGGGGAGATGGAAGGAAAGTTGGAGGCGAAAGAGGCGGTAACAGAGGAGGCCCATTCCGCCAGCGCTACAACGACATGCAACAAGACGGACAGCGAGGCGTTCTGGCAAGAGGCCGCGGTCAAAGAGGAGGCCACGGTCAAACAGGAGGCCCCATGGATCAGGACGTAGGTAGATCAACAAGAGAGGGCTATCGGACACAAGAAAATACTAGGTATAGTACCAAACCATGAAGGAGTGAGTACCATTGATGAAAATGGAAATACTACCTTTCTTCAAGATAGACCGCTTTGCATGTTTTGTTTCCATATGCCGATATGAACCGATATTCTCTTACACATGATAATGCGTTGCAATAAATATGTCCCTAACAGCTGAATAGGTCAATATTATAGATACATTTACTGCTATGAGAGGCATCGCTGTTTCTATAGGCTCAATGGGACGTTACATCCTTCGCCCCGGCGCGCTGAGTGGTAGTATCCGGATTTAACATCCCCGAGAGTCGGTATGCTTCGAATATTAAAGCAGTCGATATATCGAATTTACAAACAAATCTACAAAGAATTCTTACCTTACCCGAAAATCTGAGACACTGACTGTAAACCTTCGCTGGAAAATTGCCTGAATGTTACGATCATTCGGGAATCACAGACACAAAGCACTGTATGGTATCCGCGCTCGCACAAAGAAACTCTTTCCACGTAAAGAAATGGGGATCTCAGCAAAATTTATTTATGCGGCCCGTTCCCCTGGACAACGGGTATCTTTAAAAAAAACCATTGACTAGTAGGCGGTTATAGCTAAAATCACGACCTTCCATTATCGACCAATCAGATGACTAGATTTATTTCAACATACTAAAAGAGAGATATATCTTTGTTTTTATGATGACACCTACCTGTAATATAGTAGAAATTAGTCAATTTATTAGAAATTGTACATGATTAACCTCGTAAATGTTGTATACTCTACTTGTCCAGTGAGTTGACATAACAGTGAGTTAAATAAAAGAAGAAAATTACAGTTTGTATCAATCTTGAAATTCATGAAATGGAGAAGTTACAAGTGATTACAAGATGTTCATGACATGAACATGAATCAATACGAATACATTCACATTATTTCATTGCTACCATTTCAGATATGGACAGACCCAAGGCAAATACCAAAAGAACCAAGGTAACTTTAGACCACTAAGTTCCAGACTTCTCATCGAAATACTTGATAAAGACCCTTCCGAGGCCGCTACAGAACTTGGGTCCCTGACAGGAAACCTTAAAGCCGGTCTCAATGAAGATTCGATGGATGAGATACGACAACATCTCATTTGGAAGGCTTTAGCATTTATTTGCGGAGCTCTAGGTGCAGAACAAACAGTGATCATGCTCCTGACAATGACACTGAACTCCAAACTCTGTCGTCAGCATTTGCTCACGTTTTTAACCAATCTCAGGCGTCCAGGAGAGAACATCAGCGAGAGGCGATTTAATCTTTTGAAGAATGTCATCACTGCTTTCCAGTCAGCCATGCAACGTTTGCCAAGCCGTGCTTCAGATCTCAAAGTTGCTGTCACTCTCATCTCCGATGCTGTAGCAGACATGGATCAAGAAGACAAACGTGATGACATTATGGAGTCAATAAAGTCATTGAGTAGTCACATCGAGGACATTGAAAAAGAAAGGGAAAGAAAAAGACAGATGGACCGCATTTCTAGGAACCCACCCCCTGACGACTTCCGCCAGCAAGACATTCTTCCCACTGTCAAGGAATTGCAACCTGGATATCAGCCGTTTCTCCGCCCTCATCTGACGAGAGGTGTATATGCCGATGCAGATCACTACCTGGATGTTCAGTTCAGACTCCTTAAGGAAGACTTCATCTTTCCTCTTCGCAATGGGATATCAGAGTACCTGACTTTCAAGAAGGCCAACCCGGACAAAAAGGCCAAGGTTCAGGATGTGCGAATCTACGAGGAAGCTCACTACAAGGGATCTGTCCGTGATTTCTCCGGAATTTCACATTACATGGCTTTCAAGATGTTACCTCATGTCCGATGGCATTCGACAAAACGACTCATCTACGGATCATTGCTCATCCTATCAACGGATGATTTCAAGTCCTACATTTTTGCTACAGTGGCAAAACGGGACGTAGAAGATCTAGAAAAGGGAATGGTAGCCATAGCATTGGTCGACCGAGAAGATGCATCATGTCTACAGAATAATAGTTTTGTGATGGCAGAGTCATCTGTCTTCTTTGAAGCTTATCGCCCAGTTCTCCTGGGTCTTCAGCGAATGTCTGGCCTATGCTTGCCGTTTTCCCGATATACCTTGAGCATGTTTCATGATGTAAAGCCACCCAGGTATCTCCAAGATCGGACGGTAACTGAAGACGGTGAAATGTTCATCAATCCATGTAGTATTGATATCACACCTCTGCTGAAAGGCATACGACAATGCTCTCCAATAATTGACGTGCTTGACGATGGTGCTTGGCCCGATATCGACGATGTACAGCTCGACCAATCACAATATGAAGCGGCCAAGACAGCTCTCACCAAAGAACTCTCTGTCATACAGGGTCCACCAGGTACCGGCAAGACATACATAGGTCTGAAGATCGTAGAGACTCTTCTCCTTAACAGAGAAGCCTGGTCAAGTGAAGAAAACCCTAGCCCAATATTACTCGTGTGCTACACAAATCATGCACTGGATCAATTCCTGGAGGGGATCTTAACATTCCATCACACTGGAATCGTTCGAGTTGGAAGCCGCAGCAAGAGTGAGAAGTTGCAGTCCTTCAACCTTAATCGGATGGTTGGTCGGAGGGGAATACACGATGAAGAGTACGTTCAACGAAGAGTTCGCCATGTCAAGAAAGAAGTCGACGCTACAAAGAGACGTGTGGAGAGAACGCAAGCCAGAATAGAGGGTGCAAGAAATGGGATCATCGACGAGTACGAACTAGGCCCGTTCATGTCATGGCAGCATTACAACAGCCTCCTGCGTGTTTCTCATTTGAAACAGTTAAACTCCTGGCTCGTAGAGTGGCTTCTCTGTGAATGTCAACATGACAGGGATTGGGACCAGCAAGAGAAACAGGATACACTAGAACAGAGGGTTAACTTGCAAGAAGAAAAGAAGGAGCAAGGTACAAAAAATGATCCTGTAGCAATTGAGGCAACAGTCGAAGTAGAATTTGAACGAAGTGCCATCGAGTCTGAAAGAATGATTGATGACGATTTTGGTGACGAAGATTCTGATGAAGAGGAAGACGAGGACTACCCTTTCCCAGGCCTTGACCTAAATGATCTGGACAAACCAGAGTACGGTATCTTGCGGAGGTTCATCCAAAGGAAGATGTCTGGCAAAGATGTCATCAATCCATGTGCTCTTCAATCAATTATGGATGTTTGGCGTATGCATCCAAATGACCGATGGGCACTCTACCATATTTGGTTGCAGAACTACCTTCAACAGTTGAAAGGAAATCTGCCAGCATATGACCTCAAATTCAAGCAACTTTGTGGTCAACTAGATGAGGCTAAAGACATAGAGAAATACCACGTCCTTCGACAGGCAACTATAATCGGTATGACTACAACTGGAGCAGCTAATCACCAGCAGGTTTTGCAGAGAGTCCGGCCAAAGATCGTAGTAGTAGAGGAAGCAGCTGAGGTACTGGAGGCACACATCATCACGGCATTAAATGCATCATGTCAACAGCTCATTCTCATTGGAGATCATCAACAACTTCGACCGAAACCGAACGTGTACCTCCTGGCAAAGAAGTATCATCTGGACGTTTCATTGTTTGAAAGACTTATCAACAATGAATTTCCTTACTCACAGCTTGAGCTACAACATCGGATGCGTATCGAACTGTCGAATCTGATGAGAAGGCACTTCTACGACAACCTCCAAGACCATGACACGGTGAAGCGATACGAAAGTGTGAAAGCAGTTGAAAAGGATATTTTCTTTTTAGATCACGCTGAACCAGAAGATGAAATGGAAGATACACAGAGTCACTACAATCTCCATGAGGCCGGACTCGTAGTAGCGTTGTGCTACTACTTCCTGCAGCAGGGGTATGAACCTGATAAGATTACAATCCTCACAGCTTATACAGGTCAGCTACTGAAAATCAAGCACATGATGGATCGTAGCAAGTTTGAGGGAGTCAAAGTTACCTCAATAGACAACTACCAGGGAGAAGAGAATGATATCATTCTTTTGTCCTTTGTAAGGAGCAACAATCAAGGACGCATTGGATTCTTGGGGATTTCGAACCGAGTCTGTGTCTCCTTGTCAAGAGCGAAGATAGGGCTCTACTGCGTTGGAAACTTCACCCTCTTTGCAGAAAAGAGTGAGCTATGGAAGGGAATAGTAAAAGATCTAGAATCAATGGGATCTATCGGAGATTCCCTAACGCTGGAATGCACCAATCATCCAGAAGAGAAGACAGCGGTGAAAACTGTCGATGATTTCAAAAAGGTACCACTAGGAGGATGTAGTAGAGACTGTTTGACAAGGCTTGACTGTGGACACGTTTGTCCATTAAAGTGTCACCCAACGGATCTAAAGCATCTCGTCTACAAGTGCAAGGCTCCGTGCTCCGAGGTTATCTGTGAGAGAAACCACAAATGTCCAATGCTCTGCTCAGATCTTTGCTCGACCTCTTGTTTAGTCATCGTGGAGAAGATTCTGCCTTGCCGTCATGTCTGCAAAAGAGAGTGTTATACCGACATTCGGGTCATCATGTGCGAGGAAAAGGTTGACAAAACTTTAAGTTGCTCACACGTCCAATCTCTTCCTTGCCACATGTCAACCGCGGGACTTGAAAATGAGTGCGAAGTCCTTACCGAAAAGGAACTGCAGTGCGGCCATAGTAAGACAGAGAAGTGTAATGGAAGTGGTCGATGTGATGAGATAGTCTTACAAGTTCTGGGATGTAACCATACCTGCCAAGCAGCGTGCCATCAAGATCCAAAGGACATTAGATGCAAGGAAATTGTTGAGAAAACCCTGCCATGTGAACATACGCATACTATTCTCTGTTCCGCAAGTATTGACAATGTTAGGTGCAACACGATTACCAGAAAAAGTCGTTCATGTGGACACGATATCATAGAGAAGTGCTGTCATAACAGTAAATGTTGTGAACTTGTAGAGAAAACCTTGCCTTGCGGTCACAAATTGAAGATGATTTGTTCGACCGAAGTACAAACAGTAAAATGCGAAGCAAGGTGCAGTAAGGAGCTTCCATGTGGCCACATTTGCAAGGAAAGGTGTGGGGTGGATTGCACTGAGTACTGCACAGAGATGATCACCAGAGATGACTGGCCATGTGGTCATAAGGTAACCGTTAAATGCTGCGATGAAAGCGACGCATGCTACATCGCTTGTGAGGAGATCTTGATTTGTGGGCACAAGTGCAAAGGAACATGTGGAAGATGCTCACAAGGTCGTTACCACCACCCCTGCTTTGAGACATGTAACACAAAACTATTGTGCGGACACGAATGCGCCCTCAATTGCGGTGCACCATGTCTTTCCTGTGAAAAGAAATGTCCTCGGCGTTGTCGTCACTCGCAGTGCAAGCATCCGTGCAGTGAGCCATGTGGTGTTTGTACGACACGCTGCAACTGGAAATGTGAGCATTACCAGTGCAAGATGTTGTGTTGCGAGCCTTGTGACAGACCCCCATGCAACGAGCCCTGCTCAAAGAAACGGAAATGTGGTCACCCTTGCATCGGCTTATGTGGTGAGATCTGCCCCAATAAATGTCGCATCTGCGACGAAGAAGATCTGGAGCAACGTTTCTTTGGGACCGAAGACATCCAGACGGCAAGGTGAGCTGAATTTTATAAAACCACCTTTTTAGCAAATAAATCAAGGAAGACGCCTACAATACATATGAAAAGAGATGACTTTGAATAATCTATTTGCCACAATTCCATAAAAACTGCATTATACAATATGGAAGTTACTCTGTGTAGTTGTCCTGCATTTGTTTTATCCTTACCATTACATGCCTTTGTATAACAAAAACAGTTGAATCTCAATGGAATAAAATATCCTTTTACTTCGATAACAATTTCAAAATGTCTTTTGCTACGTGTGTAGGTACATTCAACTAGAAGATTGTGGACATTACTTTGAGGTGGAAGGGCTTGACAAGTTCCTTGGACTCAGCACAAAATCCGACGGTGCAGAAACATTTACCAAATTATCGGTAATATTACATTTTTAGATTGTCATTAATTATCAATTGTTGTGCCTTTTAAGTCACGAGACTTTTAGTACGCTTAATCGTAAATACATATCATACAGTATAATCCTTTCTAAATCAAGAAGTACCTGTAGGTGTGAATGTGTTAAAAGTAGAATAACAAGGAATTGGCATAATTTATAAAGCTCATTTAATAAACACAATTCGTTCTTTTAACTCTTTTCACTCCTAAAATTTTGGATGCACTTTGGCAGTTACTTTGGCCTGAATTGATAACTATGCCACTGTGAAATATCTATCGGTTTTTATTTTGTATTATTTTCAAGGTAAAAACCTGTCCAAGATGCGAAAAACCCATTCAGTTAAGTCGTCGCTACAGTAATCTCCTGAGAGAATCTTCAGCGATTAAGCCGCAAATCGTGAAAAAGCTACAGGATGATCGCAATAGCAATAAGGACAAACACCTCCTCCTTAAAGTCAGCTCAGCCATCATGTCGGCGAGACAAACCATTCGGCTTTTGTCACCCAAATCACCACTAGCGTTGAGTAGATTATTGCGATTATCACGATTAGGGTCATTGGTAGAGAGTAGAAAGTCAACGGTGAACCGGCCATATTTGGACAAGCTTCATGAACTACTCCTGGCATCAACATATGAACTGCACATGCATAGCAAGTCATTACAGAATGTTCTCGTAGATCAGCACGCGAACGACCTCTGGAATGAGATGAATCGAGTGACGATCATGTGTGACTTGGCCGAAGTACTGAGGGGAGGAGCAACAGAATCAACCGAAGTACCCAGACTTCTCAAAATCTTAGGCCGGGATAGGAATACGACAGTAGCACATGTCCTCCTCAATAGAATTCGCAGTGCTAATGGGATCAGCCATACTGGCAATGACCTACCGACTTTCAAACGCACTCCACGTCTTTCCTTAGAAGTAACCATGTGGTTTACTTGTGCCAAAGGACATCCTGTTTTCAAGCATCAGCTCAAGAAGGGCGTGTGCGAGGACTGCGTCTTGGCTGAGCAGGAGAAAGTCCGCTCCGAGGCTTCTGCAGCTGTAGGACAACCAGGTGACCATAGACAGAATGTGCCCATTCATCGAGGTGATGGTGGTCAGCAAGGCCAGCGAGGTAGGGGACGAAGACGTGGAAGAAGAGGTCGAGGTAGAAGGGGTGGTCGCAGAGGAGGTCACCAAAGAAACTATGGCCCGTTTTATAGCTGAATATGCGATCAGAATCTTCGTACATCAGGTATTGCTAGACATTTGGCAGGACGATGTATATAATCAATATAAAACACACTTTAAGAATTCTACTGACCTTTGTATCATAGATGTTTACCCAGATATGCTGTATTGAAAGATTGTAATCGATCCAAGCTACATGTATTATATTGTTCATTGAGAAGAATAACGGGTGAGGTATAAATTGATAACGAATTCGTAGTACACTGATTTACCGAAGTCTTTTTAATATGTTAAGAATGTATTGGTTTCAATATCATTTATTGAAATTAATTTTCCTCATTTATTTTAAGTGCTTTTGAAAGAGATATGCGAGACTACAATGTCCACAACTAAAAGAGAAAGTATTTCATGTGTCATTTAAAGGATTGAAATTGTAAGATATCGAAACAATTGGATTTGACCAAATGAGTACTGGCTAGGCTCTGAAGGAGCACAAATTTGGCCTGAGCAGAGAAATGCTAATTTAAGAGACTGCGTCAAAGTACATGTAAACCATCATTTTTGCATGTGCTTTATGAGGTATGAATAATCGTTTCGTAACATATGTAAATATTCTTTATATTTTCTGTTTTTATCTCAATCGGATCATTTGCTCTATATTCCTTCGCTTCGCTGCAGAATACTAAAACATCACTCGGCTTTATCAAACAATGATATTTTTCTGTTGTCCATGCTATCAGAAAATTGGTATTTTTTCAATGCGGGTTTTTTCAACCGTACCGGCGCATAAAAATATGTTTTACCAAGCCTTTTCTTTGTGAAATACTTAGTAGTATTGTAGAAATTTAGAAGAACACAGACAAATATTTGTCTTTATAAGAATATAATTCGTCTCAATATGTTGTAAATAGATCTCCACTGTCTTGATCTTCAATATACATGCACTTTAGGTGTACATTCGTTTACATGAAGCAGGAGTAGAGTATCACAATTGGATAACAAATTTGAACTTTTAAAATAATGATATTGATCGGATCCAAACGATTCAAAGTTGTTTTAAAGCCATATTGTACTAGAAGCCCTACCGCAATATCCCTTTTAGCGTCCACTCAGGTCAAATGTACTAGCAGTATGGTCTCGTAACTCGCTGCTTATATGGCAGAGCTGTTGGTTTTCGCATCGAGGCCTCTGTCTGCGAAGTGGAAATTAGTTATTTGGTTATACATTGTTGGCAAGTTGACCGTGAGATGGCGCTGTGCAATTAACAGTCTGCTAAAAGACAGAAAGTTCATCAGTTCAGTATTGCTTTAAGATGACGCACATGTGAAAAAACGTGTTGCATGTGTTTAATATGCAATGTTGATAAGGTTGAACTTCATGTACTTTTAAACGTGTAGTGACAGGTGAATTTTGCGAATTAACATATGAATGTTGTCTCTTGGTCGGTATTACATGAACAACCATCCTACTCAGAAATTGAAGCATTGTTAAACACTACGATTTTCTGTTATAACCCCACATGATGTAAATAGAAAATAAGATGTACATGAAGTCTATTTCGTGTAGAGCAGTGATTCATACTGTCACGTTTCATGTTTAAAGTTTATTTGAATATTACTCATGCTTTTGTGTAATCGATAGGTTTGATTAGAAGCGATGATACTGTTAAGATAAAAAAGATATACAGATATTATGTTACTGTATTTATTCCAACAAAATATGGTTAAACTTGAGCATTGGCTGTCTCGTAATCATGTACATATTAAGTTTAAAAATAAAAATAAATTGTTTGGGTTTCATTGAAATAACAACAGTGCAAACAAAAAATTGCAGCCAAATGCAAACATTGTTTGCCGGTTTTTTAAATCAATATAAGCGATAAAGTGTTATTATGATATGGAAAAGTATATATATATATATATATAAACCAAATTTGAAAGAAAAGACATTTATGAACAAGCGGTTACCTTTTACAAAGTGTTTCTAATTGTTTATTTCTTCTGAAAAAAAAATTAAATCTTGAAAGTAAATATGTGATATCTTAAAAATGAAATGCAATTTTGTAACTGATATTTATAAATGTATGTTCTTTTTATCTTTTGAATGGCCAGAAATATATCATTTTGAAATTGTGCATGCATATATCTCTTCCTTTTAATATACACATTTGAATGAAATTATGTATTAAAAGAACCCTGTGAAAGGGAACAAATAGAAATAAAGATAAAATGTAAAGGATATATATATACTCCTAGGTCATGCAGTTGGTGAAAATTATCTATCGTATCTATTGAAATATGAGAAAGAATCGGTAGAATATGTACAACATCAATATTATGTATAAACATCAAGATTGTCATTAAAGGCTTTGTGGAATTATTCATTACATGTTAAATAAATTTCCATCACCTAATACCAATAATTTACTATTATCGTTGTTAAGGTTTGACAAGAAAGAACAGTGTATTAGATGAAAGTCGATCAAAGAATGTACTTCCAAATTGAATAATATTGACAAGTACTAAATTATGGAGAAATTACTCTTGTCAGAATTCGGGAAGAAAGGTTGACATTATATTATTATACTGACTTTATATCCTCACGGTCGTTTATTATAATAACATGGTTGATTGGTGTTCAATTTTATGATGGAGATTTATTCAACCTAGGTTTAAACTCACACGTGTTCATGAAATAGAACAATGAAAAAAATATATTTTTAAAATTTGTTATGTTTACTAGTTTTTGTTTGGACCAAACTTTCATGCCAGATGTGTGTGCAGTGTCATATACTAATTTTCGTACGCGGGTCTTGTGATTTTCAGCAATATTCAGTCAATATCTTTTCTTTTTGATCGTTTCAAACCTCACAGCATATCACTCACGCACAGTCATATGTTTTGCATATTCATTTCAGATTTCGTTCACATGACTAACGAACTCAAGTTTTTGTGTTTTTGCTGTTGTTCAGAATCTTGTAACGAATCAAAATATAAATAAACTGTTTATGCTTATTATCTCCGAACATTGTTTTACCACTGTGGTATCTGTACTGTATCATCGAGTCGGTGGTTTTCCTCATTTGCAGGGGCGTTGATCCATCTACATTAGGGGGGGGGGGCATTGTACACACATGTACGAGGTAATAACATGTCTTTGTCTGTGTGTGTTTGGTGTGGGGGATATTAAAGGCTTCAGCTCATTCCAACATAGAAACTACGAAATATTCTGTCAATTGTCATCTCATAGTTAAAGCGAGGTAGTCTCTTTCTCATTAGCATCATAAATTACCAAATCTACATTGTGTTAATAAAAAATTGGTAGCCCCGACACCATTTGTGCAGTCCTATATACATCTTTCTGTGTGCAGTGCTTGTTCCTTTACCAAGACTGGGACAAATTGATTATGATTTTGATGACTCCAGAACTTTGCAGTGCACACGAAATACTTACATGCTACATGATCAACCTTTTCTGATCCATTCCACACCTTTTCTTTCACAATGCAATTGGATGCCAGAACTCACCTTTATCTTTAAGGAAACAAAAGGCATATCATGGTAAATGTGTACACTGCGAGGGAAGAGGGATGCTTCCATCAAACATAGTTGATATAATTTACATTGAGTTTTCTTTCAGTCATAAATCTTTAATTGCATAGGGTTTAAAGCTAACGGACAGGGTGCAACAGGGGACTCAACAGTTGCCTATAGTCGAATGGTAGAGGAAATAAAGAGAGAGAAAGTGAGATAGAGAGAGAGAGAAAGGGGAGGGGGGAGTGTTTGGTGAAACGAAGGTGAAATGACACTTATCCACACTCTTTCTCAATTGCTAGGCGTTTTAACTCGCATTTCACCCACCAAGTAAGACCGTTAGCCCCGAACAATGACAGTGTCTTTATTTACTAGACCCATGTGAAGGCGAATTCTCGGTAAGGAGGGGATGGTTGGGTCACAAGCGTCTGTACTCCACTTTTTGGTTTGGTTAAACAGGACCATTGAGTGTTTTTAAAGTTATTTGCTTGTCACAATTTTTTCGTAATTGCCCGTCCCCCTCTTTTACAAAATTATTGCACCGCCCATTACACCTTTAACCCCCATACCTCTTCTATTTTGACTATTCGATAGGCAGTACCTAATATGAATTGAGTAGGTTTCTTTACTAAAGATCATTTTCTTTTAAGATCAGCAACGCCACATCTAAAGAAAATATCTTTAGTTTCATATATCTATAACATGAGTGCCCCACATTGAAATACAATTGCAATATTTTCACTAAGTGATGTAGAATGTATGCAGATTGCACAAGACCAATCTGACACGTCAAACATGCATGGTGACATTGCGCAATTCTTATTAAACATGCATGAGAAAAAAATATGAATTACCAAAGACCTGCGGTGCTGACACATTCTATTGTTGGAGATGAATGTTAGAACGAAAAGTGGTAGTATCCGCAAAATAACACTTATAATATATAGGGGCACGCTGGGGGGGGGGGGGGGGACATTCAAAAGTGGTTAGCCTCTCTCCCCTCTACCAGATGTCCAATTTTAACTTGAAATACAGATTTTTTTTTGTTGTTGAAAGATATGCTAATCAAATATCATCAAGAAATTATATAAAATGCAAAAGATTGAATACTTCACAATGAGCGGGGAGGGTCGACGGTGCTCTGTATGGTTTAAATACAAAGACTTTGGGTTAATTTTACATCTAGAGTACGATAATGAAGGGGAGGGAGTGTTCGTGACTGCCCCCTCCCCCAGTTGGAGATCCAGGGGGGGCCCCACCCCTGGGAAAAAGAGAAGGGAAAAAAAGGAGGAAAAAAAGAGAAGGGAAAAAAAAGAAGGAAAAAAAGAGAGAGAGAGAGAGAGAAGGGAAAGAAGGGAAAGAAGAGAGAAAGGGAAAGAAAGAAGAGGAAGAAGAAAAGAAAAAAAGGGGGGGGGGGGCGAAAGAGATGGGGGGGGGGCAAAATGGCCACGCCTCCCAGACTGTCGCCTCCCCCCAAAAAATAAAAAAAAATAAGAGAGAAGGAAGGAAACGGAAAGAAAAGAGGAAAAGAGGAGATAAAGGGAAGGAAAGTTGAGGAAGAAGAAAAGAAAAGAAGAGTGTCAGTTGCAATTTTTCCGTGGATCGGGGTGGGGGTGGGGCAAAAGGCCCTTGCCTCCCCCGCACCGCTAAAAAAAAGAGAGAAAGAAGAAAAAGGAAAAAAGGAGAGCTAAAAGGGACCGAAAAAACCCGTGTGAATAAGGGGTGGGGGCCGAAAAAACCTTGCTTCCCCCTCCCCTCTCCCCCAGCAAACCTAAAAGAGAGAGAAGGAAGGGAAGGGAAAGGGAACGAGGAGAGAAAGGGAAAACAAAAAGAGAAAGAAGAAAGGTAGGGGAGATCAGTTGCGATTTTCCGCAAACAAAGTGTAGATCGGGGGGGGGGGGGCGGAGCACTGGCGTATTGATAGGGGAGGGGGCTCGGGGGAAATAAAATTTAAACGTGGCTTATTCCATAATGCTAAAAATGACATAATTTTTCCGAGATTTTTCCTCATTCTTTAGTAAATTAAACTTTTTAATGCGTTTGTAAATTAACAGCCAGGCAAGAAATATGCTTCTTGAGATGCCTAAATGTCAGGGCCCGCGGACGGCGGGGATCGGGAGCCTCCAGCTCCCTCCCCCCTCCCCAATTTTTTTGGGAAAGAATATTAAAGAGAAATAGAAAGAAAGTGAGCAAGAAAGAAAGAATAGTTAACTGCCAGTGTCACAACAAAATAAGGTATCAAAAAATGCTCATCTGACCGTAATTAAACGCCTAAGACCTCTGAGCTTCCGGGGCTCTGCCCCCGGGACCAAACCAATGGCCCTTGGGCAGGCCCCTTGATACCTTTGAACGCAATTTAGTGCCTAAAACCCTTGAGCTTCTGGGGGCTCCGCCCGCTGGTCCTCACGCCAATCAGTGTCCTGTCAGTGCCACAAATAAAGTATAAAAATATGTTCATCTGACCGTAATCAAATGCCTAAACCCCTGAGCTTACGGGGGCTCTGCCCCCTGGACCCAACCAAGGGCCTTTTGGCAGGCCCCCTGATACTCATCTGACCGCAATTTAGTGCCTAAAACCCTTGAGCTTCTGGGTTTCGCCCGCTGGACCTCACGCCAATCAGTAGCCTGTCAGTGCCACAAATAAAGTATAAAAATATGTTCATCTGACCGTAATCAAATGCCTAAACCCCTCAGCTTCCGGGGCTCTGCCCCCTGGACACCACTGGATGCTTATCTGACGGTAATGTAATGCCCCAAACCCCTGGGCTTCTGGGTGCTCCGCCCACTGGACCTCACGTCAATCAGTGTCTTGCCAGTGTCACAAATCAGGTTTAAAAATATGTTCATCTGACCGTAATAATGCCTGAAACCCCTGGGATTCAGGGGTTTCCACACTCTGGACCCCACTAGGGGCCCTGAGGCGGGCCCATTGAATGCTTATCTGACCGTAATTTGCCTTCAACCCCTGAGTTTCCGGAGGCGGACAAGGTATCAAAAGCTGTCCATCTGACCGCAGGCGCGTAGCCAGGAGGCAGTGGTGGCGCCCCCCCCCCCCCCCCCCCCAAAAAAAAAAAAAAAAAAAAAAAAACGCCGGCCCAAAAAAGAGAGGAGAGAAAAGGACCAGACAAAAAAATATTTTTGAAATTCAGACAAGGATTAAGAGTCAAAAACGGTACAACGAATCGTCTTCTTTCTCTAATGATTTAATGAAACGTAAAATCTTCCGCGCTTTGCGCGGGAGCGGGAAAACTGTATTCAGACGAGAATTATTTTCGAGAACGTAACAACGAATCGTCTTCTTACTCTAACAATTTAATGAAACGTAAAAGCTTCCGCGCTTCGCGCGGGTAAACCATCAGACGAGGATTATTTTTGAGGATGGTACAACGAATCGTCTTGTTTCTTTAATAATTAAATCAATTGTCAAAGCTTCTGCGCTTGGCGCAGGAGGTGGGGTAACTGAATTAAGACAAGGATTAAGAGTCGAGAACGGAATAGCGAATCGTCTTCTTTCTATAATGATTTAATGAAACGGAAAAGCTTCAGCGCTTTGCGCGCGCGGATGGGGGGGGGGGGGGCGAACTGAATTAAGACGAGGATTAAGAGTCGAGAAGAGTACAACGAATCGTCTTCTTTCCCTAATGATTTAATGAAACATAAAAGCTTTGCGCGGGGAAACTGAAATCAGACGAGAATTATTGTTGAGAACGGTACAACGAATCGTTTTCTTTCTCTAATGATTTAATGAAACGTAAAAGCTTTGGGGGGGGGGATAAAATCAGACGAGGATTACTTTTGAGAACGGTACAACGAATCGTCTTCTTTCTCTAATAATTAAATGAAATGTGAAAGCTTCCGCGCTTCGCGCAGGAGGGGGTGAGGGGAAACTGAATTCAGACGAGGATTAGGTTTCGAGAACGTTACAACGAATCGTCTTCTTTCTCTAATGATTTAATGAAACGTAAAAGCTTCCGCGCTTGCCGCGGGAGGGGGAAAACTGTTTTCAGACGAGGATTATTTTCGAGAAGGAGATGGGGGAACTGAATTTAGACAAGGATTAAGAGTCGAGAACGGTACCACGAATCGTCTTCTCTCTCTAATGATGTAATGAAACGTAAAAGCTTCCGCGCTTCGCGCGCGGGGGTGGGGTGGGGGGGAATGAATTCAGATGAGGATTAAGAGTCTAGAGCGGTACAACGAATCGTCTTCTTTTTCTAATGGTTTAATGAAACGTAAAACTGTCTGCGCTTCGCGCAGGAGGGGGTGAGGGGAAACTGAATTCAGACGAGGATTAGGTTTCGAGAACGGTACAACGAATCGTCTTCTTTCTTCAGTGATTTAATGAAACGTAAAAGCTTCCGCGCTAGGCGCGGGTGAGGGGAAACTGAATTCAGACGAGGATTAAGAGCAAAAAAACTGTACAACGAATCGTCTTCTTTCTCTAATGATTTAATGAAACGTAAAAGCTTCCGCAATTTGCGCGGGAAGGGGAGGGGAAAACTAAATTTAGACGAGGATTAAGAGTCGAGAACGGTACAACGAATCGTCTTCTTTCTCTAATAATTTAATGAAACTCAAAAGCTTCGCGCGGGAGGGGGAAAACTGTATTCAGACGTGGATTATTTTCGAGAACGGTACAACGAATCGTCGTCTTTCTTTAATAATTTAATGAAACGTCAAAGCTTCGGCGCTTTGCGGAGGGGGGGGGGGGGAATCGCCCCTCCCTGCACCCCCTCCCCCCATTACGTCCACGCTGGTCACCATTACGTACCAATATTTAGCACGCATAATTTCAAATTTGCCCCCCCCCCCCTAAGAAATCCCTGATTCGCGCCTGCCTCCCCCACCCACCACGTTGAATATGTTTAATATCTATGACGTATTTCAATGAGTGAATCTCTGAAAGCACGCCCTTAAATATTGGGAATTCCCATCTCGCTATTGCGCATGCGCGAGAAAGATACTAGTCAACTCTGTATCTCAAGCCCTTGTTACATGTTAAAGTGATTTCGTGATCGTGTTATAACCTGATTGTTAAAAGTCAATAATTATCAAGTGTGATTGCCGAGATTGTGACCTTTTTCGTTATATCGTAACATACTCAGATCTTGAATAAGGTCTATGCATACAAATTACGACTGTCGAAATTGGGAGTTTAAGAACAGAGGCAAAATTGAAATGTTCAATCTACAGTCCGGCGAAATTGCAGTGGGAAAGCATTTTGAACTACGTTGGCAGATTTGAAAATCCTAGATAAGGTATGAATACTGTATGAGAAGTAATACTTATATGTATCCACGAGTCTGGTCTTTTCTTTGACGAGACATTAATGATCAAGATGAGACTGCATCTCTGTTCATTTTGTTAATATACTTTATTTTGATCATTTGTTAACATATCTTTCTCATTTTATTAAAGCAATTTTCATATATATATAAAATAACATGTTTGTATAAAGGCCCGTTACCAGGATTTAAGTGGTGAAAAGGGGGCGAGGGATGCAGACATTAACTAGGGAGGATTCTTTCGACGAGGCGAAGCGCCCGAGCGGGGTGTGAAGGGGAAGCCCTCTTTCCCAGGTTAGGGAAAATTTAGCATTATTCTGTTTGAAATTCAAGTTGTAGGTACAATTTTCAACAGCACAACGGTACGCTTTATCTGAAATGAATCTGAAGCGAAGCTATTATTAAAGGGGCAATCCTCCCTGATAATAATAATTTGATTTTCATAGAAACAGGGCAGCGAAAAATTGAGCAAATTCCGATTGAAAACAATAAAGTTATGAATGTGAAGTTGCGATCAATCAAACATAAATTGGCAACACTGTGACATATCTCGCGAGCTTCTCTCCAAGTTGCTCTGTTTATACATTTTTTTTCCGGGGGTGGGGGGCTCCTGTCAAATTTGCATTGAGTTTTTCATTCTTCCAAACTTTGAGACATTATAAATCATAGTATTATTATAATGGGTCCCATAATGTGGGCGAGGGCGCAACAGGGGACTCAACAGGTGGCGTAGTCTTTAAGAGTATACGGACGGGGGGAATTATCCCAGTCGAATAGCATAGGCAATGAAGAGAGAGACAGAGAGAAGGGGGGGGGGGTTGTTCGGTGAAAAGAAGATGATATGACACTTTTCGCACCCTTTCCCAGTCGCTAGACGTTTAATTCGCATTCCATTCACTAAGTCAGACCGTTGGCCCTAGAATATGGCAGTGCCCCTTATTTACTAGACCCATGTAGGGGCGGATTTTGGAGGGGGGGGGGAGGGGTGATGGGTGGGTCAAAATCAACTGCACCCCACTTTTTAGCTTGGCTGAAGAGGGCCATTGGGTGTATGTTTTATAATTTATTTGCACATTTTTTCGTAACTGCATGCCCCTAACCTTCTCATACATAATTTTGGAGCCGTCCATTCTATCTTTTCACACTGGCGCTATTAAAGTCAACCACCTCTATGAAGTTGACTCCTTGATCGACAGTTTTTAATATGAGTTTAGTACCTGATCAGTCACTAAGGAACTTTTTCTTTTAAGATTAGCAACGCTGCAGTTTTTTAAATGATTTTAGTTTAATCAATCTTCAACATGAGTGTTAAAATAAAGTATAATATTGCAATATGTTTACTATGTAATACAGAATGTCAGCGGATTGCGCAAAACTTATCCGACACGTCACATCTGCATGGTGACATTGCAATGTTTAGTTTCGGTTTCGCTTGAAATTTTATTACAGGCTATTTTTTGAAGATATCGACTGCTTTAATGATTCAATTCTAATGATTTTATTTCTCATGCAAAACTGAGTACAAGTATATTACGAACAAATATACAATGAAATGACAAACATAATGGAA
Source organism: Strongylocentrotus droebachiensis (assembly GCA_035222895.1). Taxonomy (NCBI): domain Eukaryota; kingdom Metazoa; phylum Echinodermata; class Echinoidea; order Camarodonta; family Strongylocentrotidae; genus Strongylocentrotus; species Strongylocentrotus droebachiensis. The sequence goes on along the minus strand of JAVYIG010001699.1, from coordinate 109,051 downwards.
ATTGCACGAGAAAAGAGGAACTAACTAGAAGCAGAGCTTGTTGAAGTGATGGTTCCTCAGTTGCTGTTGTACAATATGTCTTGAACGAAGTATACTTAGAAAATCAATAAATAAAACAATATGTAGCAAAGACATTGTGAATTTTTTGGAGAAAATGAATGAGTGGAAAGAAAATGGAGGAAAATAGTAAAAGGCAAAACGAAAGATAAAAAAAGGGGAAATAATTATTGCAAAAGCTCCAGAATAAAAGAGGTTAGATCAGTAGAATGAGGGAGATATGGATTAAGAGTAAAACAAACCGATATTCATGTAAAGCGACGTATAATGCCTTGAATGTAATTAATAACTGGCTTTATCAACAAGGAAACAGACAGAGTATTGGCTGGTTCATGTGAGACTACTAACATTTCATACGCTGTATTAAAGTTCCCAGGAGTGAATAATTCAACCGCCTTGGTTTGGTCAAGCAGTCTCACATTACTAGTCAAACAAAACGCGTACTTTCTTTTGAAATTAGATATTAATTCGACTGGATCACACTTATACTAAGTGCCTGCCGGCAATTGATTAATTCTTACTGGTTTTATAAAGACTTTAACGTATAATTATTCACTTGAATCGACTTGAATTGAAAATAAAGCAACCATGACATTTTGTAATGATAATACTTATAATATTTATATTGTGCTTAAATGTCATGTTTCTAAGCGATATACCATTATAACCCCGACTGTGTGGAAATATTTTGAAAAAATCTGCTACTACAATGGCTCGTGGATAGGCGATCGCCTGGTAAAGGAAGGTATCAAGTTCGATACCCAGTTAGTGCATGTTTTTATATTGTTTAAATCTTTGAAGGAAACAAATGATGTTAAACCCATTTTTATCTCACTTAAAGTACATATTTATTGCTATGCTTAAAATGGATCAATACAATGGCCTTACAATGAACTTGTAAACACATTCAAGTTCATACGAAGTATACGAAGGACAGCAATTCTGTTTTATCCATCAAACATAATTACATTCAATACTTTTTCAGTCTGAATGAGAAGGAGAGAGAGAAAGAGAAAGAAAGAGAGCCAGAAAGAGACAAGTGAAGAATATCCAATACACCCCATTAATCAAATAAAGTCTGAGAATCTCAATCCACAAATTTTCAATTAATTCTAATATTTTCCCGGGAAAGCCAGAAATTGTTGTTGATGTAAGGGAAATGGTTCCAAAGCACCATATGTCAATGGATTCCTCAAAAAATAAAACGGGGAACTATTGCAGGAGGGGGCGGGGCGGCAATGTAGTTAGAAATCTCGGGAAGCCTTGGGAGTGGTCATTCCTCAAAAGTACCCTTTGGGAGCTTGGGAGCTTGGCGCGGTCACCTGGCTGCGCCAGTCGTCAGCGTAGCCTGCGGCCGGTAGCTTTAGCCACAAAGCCATGTCCCATTTTAAAACTACATTCAAGAGTCCTTTATTGCCAGGTTTAAAAAGTTGTGTAAATTTTCCATTTTACTCTCTTCGTTTTATTCACTCTCTACAGTCCCATTCTATCCAGTCTGTAAACAACTTTGCGACATGAAAACAATGATGGACTGGGTTTTACTTCTCATCTAAAATGAATAAATATTGTTGACTCCTTGATTGACAGTTTCTAATATGAGTTTAGTAGCTGATCACTCACTAAGGATCTTTTTCTTCTGATTAGCAACGCTACATTTTTAATGATTTTAAATTCATCAATCTTTAACATGAGTGTCCCAAACTTACATGATATTGCAATACTAAGTGATACAGAATGTAAGTGGATTGCGCAAGACCAATCCGACACGTCAAATCTGCATGTTGACATTGCACAATACTTATTGAACATGCATGAGAACAGGATATGAATTACCAAAGACCAACAGTACTGATACGTTCTAGTGTAGAAGGATGACTAGTAGTACAGAAGTACAATATAATGGTCTGTACAGACGCTATTCACGCTGAAAATGAAATTTTGAAAATATTGACAACAAATCTGCAAATTTTGAAGTCATTTGCGTCCGTTCCGAAACATGATTGACTTACCGACAAGGGTTTGAAAAATCTTCATTCTACAAACAGATATCCGCTAAATTTTAGGTATGAAGTGGTACCAACTGATTGTGATATCTTGCATTGCAAATTATGAAAATACCTAATTTTGTATGGATCGCATTAAAAAAAGATTAGCTGTAAACCCCTGTAAGAACTCGCTCCGCAGGTCGTCTGACCGTTCGAATTTGACACAATTTTTTGTCAATAAACAGTGATCATGCGCAGAAGTGCCTTGGAAGAAAATATAAAAGAGAGCATGCGCTGTTCTGCCCAGGGAAAAATAGTGATAAATATTCGGCGCTCTGGCAGACATTTGTTTTTAATAGTACATTATATTTTATCACGTGATAAATGTGCGTTCATTTGTGGCAATAGACAAGTAACTATTTGTCAGGTGGCTGGTGAAACCATCAAACTATATTATGACCCATGAAACCAACAAGTTCAATACACCTACAACGTCGGCCTTGTGGGCTTTATGATATATTTGAGGGTTCTCGGGACAAAAGGGCGCGAAACCTACACGCAAAAAACTGAGGTGCTAAATTTTGGGTGCTGAGTGAGATTCTGCACTTGAAGTGCCAAAATCAGCACTTGAAGTGCCAAAATCAGCACTTGACGGGTTAACTTTAACAAGGAAACCGAAACGTGCTGAATATTTGAGTGCTGAAAACGAGTGCTATAATATGCAGCACTTAACATGAGTGCTGACTGCATAACCTGATCTGATTGGTCGGTTAGTATAATAGCTGTTACCTTGTGAATATTTGTTTTTGAATCAAATTCAGCTAAGAGATTCTTACATTCTTCATTCTCCAGGTCAATACCCAAGGCCTCAAAAGTCTGAATAACTTTGCTCCTTAAACTGTCAACAACATCAGTATTCAAAGCTGTTGCAGCAGATAACACTCTGTTTGTCATAGCATGGGTCATGTTGGTGTTTGATAAAAGAGAACCAATGAAAAATGCAGCTGGTCTCACTATGAACATGACAGACAATGAAAGCGGACAAAATATACAGTTCCTCAGGTAGACAAAGGAACATCCCTTGACTGCTATTATGTCAAATGTGTAGAACAGGTGAATATGCATGTGACACCTGTTCTACACATTTTTACATAATAGCAGTGAAGGGGTGTTCCTTTGTCTACCTAAGGAACTGTATATTTTGTCCGCTTTCATTGTCTGTCATATTCATAGTGTCTTGTACTGTCATTATGCATTGCTCCATCTTGTTCTTGTAGTAGGCCTATCCTATCATCATCATCATCAAATGCATCATCTGCTGCAGGATTATGCACTTCACCAACAGCAACACCCAAATCAGCATCAACTAGACCCTCCATACCCTGTACAACTTCAGGTTCAGGTTCTTCTTGTGGATGTTGGTTTAATAAATGTTTCCTGTAAGAGTTGAAAGTGGTAAATGACGAAGGACATCCACCTTGACCACATACCAAATGTAGATGGGGCATGTCAAACAACGCATGAGTTAGCACTTGCACAAGGGCTATTCTGCTAGCACCCAAAAGAGAGCAAAACTTGGCACTTTAAGTGCACAACAGTCAGCTCCTTTGGGTGCTAGCAAAGTAGCCCGGGTGCAAGTGCTAACTCAGCACTTCGAGTGCAGTCACTATGCGAGCTCCTAAAAAGTGCTAAAATTGAATCTTTAAGTGCTAAATCAGTCAGCTCCTTTGGGTGCTAGCAAAGTAGCCCGGGTGCAAGTGCTAAATCAGCACTTCGAGTGCAGTCACTATGCGAGCTCCTAAAAAGTGCTAAAATTGAATCTTTAAGTGCTAAATCAGTCAGCTCCTTTGGGTGCTAGCAAAGTAGCCCGGGTGCAAGTGCTAAATCAGCACTTCGAGTGCAGTCACTATGCGAGCTCCTAAAAAGTGCTAAAATTGAATCTTTAAGTGCTAAATCAGTCAGCTCCTTTGGGTGCTAGCAAAGTAGCCCGGGTGCAAGTGCTAAATCAGCACTTCGAGTGCAGTCACTATGCGAGCTCCTAAAAAGTGCTAAAATTGAATCTTTAAGTGCTAAATTTAGCACTTTTTTTTTTTGAGTGTACATGCCGCTTTCGTGTATCACATGACTACATTTCCTAGGTTTGACAAAACCGACGAATCAGATTTTGCGACTTCTGAGAATTTTTTTTTCTTCAAAAAATTTAGTGGGCATCTGCTATTCCCCATGCTGCCGTGATTTTGATTTAAATATATTTATGTTTTTGAATATATTACGGTATATTTGTTATGTGTAGGCTACCCATATTGTAAACACACCAAGATAGAGGAATATGTCTCTTAAATAACTGACAATAATCCGTTAATTATTGGTAATACTTCATCAGTTGTTATTACACATTAATGTGATCATTATTATCTTATGCAAAAACCCGAAGTTTTAAAAGTGATTCTTACTTTTGGATCCATTTATTTCATTATTTTCATTTAAACCTTTATTGAATTCAATATTTCCATATTAGGACACTTTACAGATGCTTCCCTATGTTGCAATGTGATATTGCATGACATGAACAATGGCGGAGAAGGCTTTAAACGATAAAACCAACCTACAATCTACAGGTCGATACCAGGGTGATGACACCGACCATACACCAGGTCACACGAACAAATCCAATACCAGCAGTGTGTCCAAGGGTCATGAGGATAGAAGCGTGCGACCTAAGGAGAAGGTGGACAGCAAGAAGATTACGAAGAGCCGTTCACTCGGAAAGACCCATTACATCGGTCCGAAAGACATTACTGGCCACTTTGGAAAAAGGCAAGACGGAAGACATCAACATGGGCAGGGAGGCCAAAGGCAGCAAAGTGGAAGCAGGGCAGAAGGAAGACAACACTCTTCAAGAACACCATCAAAGACTGGGTCAAGAGGAAGGGCGGTAGAGGTTAAAGGTTGTGGAACCAGCGTCGGTACCAATCCTCAGCCTTCACAACGTGGCAGTCGCTTGTAAGTTTCTCATTCATTTCAACGTCAGTATCCTCTGTGAACACGGGCGGGTCGATTTTTTAAGTCCAAAACATCTGCTGAAAATATTTATGTATTCTGTTTACCTATTTTCTACCTTACACCAGGGACTAACAAGTCCCTGCTTACACACGCAATTATGTTTGACCATATCCATAAAAACACTTTTTTGGGGTGCGCTCACCTTTCTGAGGTTAAGACGTACTCAACATTACTATCTTAAAAGGTCTCCTTTCAAAACGACTCTCTTTGGGAGGATCAATTTTATGAAAATTGTCTTTGCAACTGTTGTTTGAATCTATATAATCTTCCAAGCAGTGATGTCAGAACTATCTTTACCAAATACATCTCTTTAGAGACGACATCAATGACTGGATCGACAAGAGTTTAATAGAAGCGTCACATATTTCAGGAAATATGCAGCTATAAAGTCAAACTGTCATCGCCTTTTCTCGAACTAAAAAAAATCATCATAGTTATAATAGTAATGATATCATTAAGTCATATTTTCTGCTCAAGACACCTTAATGAATAGATAAATATCGTTCTGAATGAGGCCATCATAAAAATACTAATGGGAAAGGGAATGGGTCTCAAAATACTGACCTCTTGTGGTATGTTATTTGTACACTGCTGTTCATAAAGGTGGATTCATCTGAGTGGCCATGCGTTGAACAGAGGAATACTTCCTGTTGGGGACCGGGGGGGAAATGCGATGAATTATATATAGCTTATTGCATTTTCTTTGTGTCTTTATTATTTGTGGGGGTTGCCCCTACCCTATTCTCCGGTGCGTACAGTCATGAGTGGCAAAGCAATAGCCTCGTAACTGTGAGGCCTCAGGATCAAAACCGTGTTGATGTGTTATATTAGTGCCTTTTGGTGAGGCATTAATCCTCATTAATGTCAGTTGTGACTTAAGGACGTAGATGCCCTAGTTTAAAAACATAGTAGCAAACACTTGCTTTAGCAGTCACGCAAAACAAACACTCTTCAATTATTATTCAATAAAATTTGAGAATGTATACTATTATCTAGATCAATAAGAATAAACCATTGTCAAAATAATTCCAGAAATTGGGGTAAAAAAAAAATTCACCCTTATGACCAACGGTGTATTTAATATAAATGTATTTTAGCTTAATTGTGTATCTTGATCAAAAGTCCTTATACTTGTTTCTAGTATTAGTCTATAGTTTGATCTTGTTTAAAACAAAATAGGTATCGTACTCTCTTACTTTTTATTGTTTTATTTATTTACTTTTAGACACAGACAAAACTTTGATGATATTTTTTCCAGCAAAAAAAAGCAAAAGTTCTCCATGTATACTTGTTACCTTTTCTATTAAATCCCCAATTTTATAATTATTTACTAGGGAATTTTCCCCAGGATCAAAGGACATGTGCACATGTCTACCTATTACATCAACGTTCTTATACCACCTCCTTCTAATGGAGCCTTCAGAGGCCGCAATTCAACTTGGTTCCCTGAAGGGAAGTTTTACGGCAGGTCTTGAAGAGAAGAACATGGATGCAAAGAAACAGCGCTTATTTTGGGATGTTCTCGCCCATATTTCTGACAATGTTTGTGTAGCCAGTACTGTCGTTATGCTGCTTACAGTGGCTGTTGGCTCTAAACTCTTAAACACACACCTACCACTTCGTCTGATCCATCTGAGGGACAGCGCACACCAAAGGGGTACACGCGATTGTGTAGGTTTTATTGCTGTACTCGTCACAGTATTTGAATCGATGATCTCCTGCATACCCAGCCGGGCGGCAGAAATCAAGGTACCATTGGTTCTCATGACAAACGTCATTAATGCCATAGATGAAAAATTGACGCAGGACGTCAAGCCATCTCTTGTTGCCATATTGCAGTTAATCGAGTCTCTTGAAGCGGAGAAAGAGTTCACGCGCCAGAAGCAGCTGAATGCCTCATCAAAACCACCGCCAGATGACTTCCGACAACAAAGTATTCTTCCAACTTACCAAGAGCTGAAACCCTCTTACCGACCATACTTGAGGCCCCATATAGTCAATGGAGCTTACCCGAACGCGGATCATTACTTTGACGTGCACTTCAGGCTCATGAAAGAGGATTTCATCCAGCCTCTAAGAAGTGGTTTGGGGGAATACCTTCACAACAAGCAAGTTCGTCCAGAGAATAGGGTTAAGGTCAATGATATCAGGATTTATGAGAACTTGAAACTGGTCCGACCCAAAACGGACAATTCCGGTGTTTCCTATTTGATGTCATTCAAAAGGCTACCTCATGTCAGATGGGAAATGTCGAAGCGTTTGATTTATGGCTCACTAGTCCTACTCTCGGAAGATGAATTCAAGACCTACATTCCAGCCACTGTAGCAAACAGCGAAGCAAAGCAACTTGCACGTGGGTTGGTTGACCTACGCCCTATAGATACAGGAATGTCATTTATTGTTGACAAAACATTTGTCATGGTGGAATCAACAGTTTTCTTCGAGGCATATCGACATGTCTTGGTCGGCCTACAACGGGTAAGCCCGTCAGCCTTTCCAATGGCAAGGCATATTATTGACCTTAAGCCCGACATTAACCCCCCAACCTACCTAATGCATCTGAGCCATCCCAAACTTGACGTGTCAAATCTAATGGTTGACCGAAAACAGAGGAACAAAGCTTGTGACATCGCTATGACCAAACATCAGAAGACTGCATCTCGAGTCCAGTCCCAGCACAAACGTAGACCCTTTCCCATTTCAGTGCTGAATGGATATGCCTGGCCTGCATCCGGGGAAACCATTCTGAACCCATCTCAGCTAGAAGCAGTACAAGCAGCACTCACACAGGAACTGTCCCTTATTCAAGGACCTCCTGGGACGGGGAAAACGTACATCGGATTAAAAATTGTGGAAACACTCATTAAGAACATGAGTTGCTGGTCAGATAAGGAAACAGGTCCTATCCTATTGGTATGCTACACAAACCATGCTTTGGATCAGTTCCTACTCGGTATCATGCAATTCCAGGATACAGGTATCATTAGAGTTGGAAGTCGAAGCAAATGCATAGAACTGGAAAAACACAATCTGAAGGAAGTCATTCGAGAGCAACGTTTCAAGAAGGCTATGAGCGATAAGTACATCAGACGCCGAGCTATGACCATCAGAAAAGAAACCGCATTGGCAAAGAAGGCTCTAGAGAGCTTCCAAACCAGAATCCAGTTGAGTTCCCAGGGTATTTTGAAAGAGAAAGAGTTCAAGCGCTTTCATATTATGTCCGACGAACACTTCAACAGTATGACGAGGATGGAGAAACTCGGGCATGCCGATTCATGGATGATAGAATGGCTTGTTCCTGATGATGAGAGTGTAAAGAACTTTGTTCAAAATCAAGAGGAAGAGACCACACGAGACAACAAAGGAGAGGAAAGGAAAAGAAACGACACACAGGAAGATGAAACAATGGTGGGAAGTATCTACGTGGAGAATGAAAGAGAATGGATTGAGGCACAGCGAGTGATCGATGATGATCTACAAGATGATGAAATTCTTGAAGTGGAGGTAGTCAAAAACGTCTTTCCGCTAGTTTATTTCGACGATCTCATGTCATCGGCCGACATGAACAGGATAGAGAAGGAATTTCTGAGGGAAAAGATTACCATGCAAAAGAAAATGCACGCGAATCAAGTTTCAAACGTTAGGGACGTTTGGCGGCTTGATATTCACCAACGTTGGGGCTTGTATCATTACTGGTTAAGCGAGTATATGACGTTACTCGAAGCAAAGATCCCAGTACTCCAGAATGAGTACACTCAGTTATGTGCCGAGCTACGAGAAACTAATGACCTCGAGAAATGCTTGGTTTTACAGCAAGCTACAATAGTCGGTATGACTACTACAAGGGCTGCTAATGACCGCGAAGTGCTACAAAGAGTTAAACCGAAGATCATCATTGTTGAGGAAGCTGCAGAAGTGCTAGAGTCGCACATTATCACATCGCTACATTCTTCCTGTGAGCAGCTTATCCTGATTGGTGATCATCAACAACTTCGCCCAAAGCCACATGTGTACCAACTAGCAACAAGATTTCACCTCGATGTGTCCATGTTTGAACGACTGGTAAAGAACGGGTTCCCCTACAAGAAACTCAAGCAGCAACATCGTATGAGGCCTGAAATATCATCTTTGATGAGAGAACACTTCTACCCGGAGCTGGAAGACCACGAATCAGTGTGTTCGTACAAAGACGTAAAAGGAGTGGAGAAAAACGTCTTCTTCCTCGATCACACACAGAGAGAGTCACATGTAAGCGAGACAATGAGTCACTACAATCTCCATGAAGTTGACTTTACGGTGGCATTGTGTAAGTACCTTCTGAACCAGGGTTACACGCCCCAGCAGATTACCATACTCACTGCTTACACTGGACAACTCCTGAAATTCAAAGAGAAAATGGACAGAAGTACATTTGAAGGAGTCACGGTGGCTTCAGTCGACAACTACCAAGGAGAAGAGAATGACATCATTCTTTTGTCCTTTGTACGAAGCAGTCAAAATGGCAAGATAGGTTTTCTGAGCATCGCAAACAGAGTGTGCGTGTCGCTGTCCAGAGCAAAGCAAGGGATGTATTGCATAGGAAATTTCACCCTCTACTCTGAGAAATGCGATCTGTGGAAAGGGATCTATGGCGACTTGAAAGCAAATTGTCGTGTAGGAAACACGATGATGTTGCAATGTTACAACCATCCACACAACAAGACAGAAGTGGCAAGAGCAGCTGACTTTCGGAAGGTGCCTGGTGGAGGATGTGGAATCCCTTGTGACACCTTACTCAATTGCGGGCATGTGTGTGTGGAATTGTGCCACCCGGTGGATCAGCTGCATCAACAGTACATTTGCCCTTACCCCTGCACCAAGAGATGTAAAAGAGGTCATGCATGTTCTGACATCTGTGGAAACAAATGTCCCCCATGTCGTATAATGATGGAAAAGAAACTGCCTTGTGGACACGTTCGTATGATGAAGTGTTCTTGGGACCCTAAATCGGTCACATGCAATGTGATGGTTGACAAAATAAAGCTTCCTTGTAAACACCTACACACCCTACCATGTCATCTGGATGTCGAAAGATTTGACTGTCCAAAAATAGTTCAAAGACACCTTCAGTGTGGCCACACCAAATTTGAGAAGTGCAGTGAGCATGGGATGTGCTCAGTCATTGTGAGCAAGGACTTACCATGTGGACATATTAAAATGATGAAGTGCTCCCTGACAGAGCAGCCTGACATTGTCTGTAACGAAATAGTTCTGAAGAGTCTACCATGTTCTCATACAGAAGGACTTCAATGCAACGTTGAGCCAGACAAATTCCGTTGCCTTAAAGTTGTGAAAAAGACACGTCCGTCATGTGGTCACGTCGTGACAGAGGAATGCTCAGCAGAAAGTGATTGTTCCAATATTGTCTGCAAGAATCTGCCGTGTGGTCATCAGAAGGATGTGGAATGCTGTAAAGATGTGCATAAAATATTCTGCAAAGAACAATGTGAGAGGGACCTCGCTTGCGGCCACAGATGCTCTAGGATATGTGGAGACACCTGTGTTACAGAGTGTAATGTGCTCGTAACCCAAAGTGACTGGCCATGTGGCCACAAAATTACAGCGAAGTGTAGCGATAAACCGGATTCTTGCAAGGTCAGATGTCAGACGGAACTTAAATGTGGACACATATGCAAGGGGATATGTGGAAAATGTATGGGAGGGCGATACCACGTGCCATGCCGAGAAACATGCGATCGTACTCTGGTCTGTGGACATAAGTGCACCCTCAGCTGTGTCAGTCCCTGTCTTCCTTGTTCTAAGAGCTGTGAAAACTTCTGCGACCACATGGAATGCAATCACCCATGCGGAGAAGCTTGCCCTCCTTGTACGAAACAATGCAACTGGAAGTGTCCACACCACAAGTGCAGAACGCTCTGCTGCGAAACATGCTCCAGACCACCTTGTGATGAACCGTGTTTGAAGAAGCTGATGAAGTGCGGCCACCCCTGTTCCGGTATGTGTGGAGAGATCTGCCCAGAACTGTGCCGTATCTGCGACAAAGTGAAGCTGAAAGAAACCTCTTTTCGATTACAGGATACAGAGGAGTCGAGGTAATTGAACATACTCTATTTCTCTGTGCAGTATTACTTTAAAAAGTATACTATATCTCTCACTTCTTTATATCTTACTCTTTCTTTCCGGGCTTGTTTTTATCATTTCGAAAACTTATTCAAGAATCGACTTGAAGAGGTACGCTATAACGGAAAGACCGTAGTTATTACAATGAAAATAGAACACAGTCTTCTGAAATTTATGATGACATTATACGATTATATTCATTTTGAAATCAAGTTAAAGCTTTCGTTATTTGTTGTCATTTAGATACATCCAATTGGAGGAATGCGGGCACGTCTTTGAGGTAACTGGTCTTGATAGGCACATGGGACTCAACCAGCCGGAAACCACCAACACACTGCTTTCGGTAAAAAAACACAATAACTTACACATCTGAAACATTTCACTGTGTTTTGTAATGACATGCACCTAGCAATATAGCAATCAGAATAGTAAATTTTCGTGAAAGGCAATGGTAGTAAATTTCATTAGTGATTATGATAATAATAATACAAATAATAACAATAGTAATAACACCTATTATTATCATTGTACGATTTATGTATGGTAGTGCATATCACAATATTATATAAAGTCTTCCAAAGGACTTTGAACATATGGGTAAATAATTATCTCAATACCAGAATATTGTGATATATTGATTTTTTTTTACCTAGACCAATCAATCTTTCTTATTTTCCTCACAGTTAAGGAAATGCCCGAAATGCAACTCGCCATTACGTCACAGTAAACGCTATGGAAACGTCATGAAGCTGGCGAAAAGACATGTGTTGCATGTCAAGAAGAAACTGGAAGCAAAGAAAATGCAGGTTGTGGCAGGAAAGTGTGATATGAAACAGAGGATGAAGAGCACTCTTACCCAAAGGAATCTAGAACCCCTAGGGATAGGGGAACAGGCAATAGGGAGATGGCTACGTATACACCAGGAGATTATAATGGAACACGAACCAGCTATCATGTCTCGAATGGAACTAATACGTACGTTGATGGAACTGCAAATAACACTAAGCGAGGGAACCAAGGATACCCAAATGTCCGGCAAGTCACGTCGGGACAAGTCAAGTCGCAATACTCGACATACTGTGTGGAAAGGACACATCGATGAGACCGAAGAAATGATGGCAGAGCTGGGAAATGCAGTTCTTAGGGATGCTACCAGCTTTTCGTACCAAGAGGCTCGTGACTTACACAGAGAAACATGCAGGACCATGTACACGGTACTCCTACTGATCCAGGTTGTAAAGTCTACGGGTCGCCAAGGTATCCAGGCTCTTGAAGATTCCATCAAAGTACTCGGGGATAAAGCCTCCCTCCGCAATGAAGACTTGGAACAGATAAGACCGGTACTTGATTACTACTACAAAGCTACAAGCAGTGAATGGCCAAGGATCATCCCGGAATTGTACCCGCGACGTCAGATAACCTTTGCTCGTGACAGATGGTGTCGATGTCCCAAGGGACACATGTTTATGATTCAAGATGATGAATCTAGCATTCTTACAATGGACTGTGAGATATGCTTGCGTATGAAAGCAAGAGGAATTCCCGGAGGAGCGTTTCAAGGATTCCCATCAAGGCATACAAGTGCTTCACATGGTACTGAGTTTCGGAAAGCAAAGGGCTTGACAGAGGGTGAATATCGCCGTCTGGCGATTGCCGTTCCAAGCTGTGGGATACGACGGGGGCCGGGGCTAATGCCGTACGAAAACAAGCGAAGTGTGAAGAATCCTCCAATTAATCCAGTTGATCTTGGGTTTCTTAACAGAAGTTCAGGAAAAGTGGAGAGTTCATCGCAAGCTGGTACAAGCACTGGGGAAAGCAAGGGCAGAAGAAATGAAAGACAATCTACTCTCCCGACTGCAAGTACGAAACCCCAAGCCAGCGCAGTTTCCAGGGAGGGGTCGAAACAACAACCTAGCAAACGCCGTAATAAAAGTGCTAGTACTGGTAAAACACTTGCTCAAGGTCCTGAAGATAACAGATCTGCTGGTGTGCCAAGTACCACTATCAACAGAAGAGCAGGGCAACCTTCTCAGGGTGCATGTGCCAAGGACCAAACATCGGGTAGCAAGATGAACAGAGCTACACTGTCTAAGCCAGGTTGGGCACCGCAGTCTGGTTCAACTGCTTTTCAGGACACATCCAAAACTCGCGGAGCAAGTCGAGGAACACCAAGAAAATCAGATAGCACCCCGAAGAACAAGGGAAAGCCACAAGAAAAGATGACGCCTAGTCAAGGGAAGGCTAAGACTCCCAATTCAACAGGTGCTGGCGCCACAGCAGACCAGGGCCAGCATGGAACCTCTCACAGACGAAACCGTGGACGAGGACGTGGGGGAGGCGGTGGAAACAGCCAGGTTGATGATCAAGAGAGTAGGCCTGGAAGGTCTGGTGATGCTCAAGAACGTAGTGGTACAGGGGAACAGGACAGTTCGAATTCCCGTCGAAGAAACCGCAGGAAAAAGTATAATGAAAATGAATAAGTGCATACAGTCAAACCTACTTTATGACCACCTGTTTACAAAGACCACATTTTTTGTTTCCTTTGGAAATTGTTTCCCATTGAGATGTGTACAAATGGAACCTGCCTACAAAGACCATTATTTCTGTTTCCCTTGGGCGGTCGCTATAAACAGGTTTGACTGTATTTTAAGAAAGTTTCAATTCAATATTAATTTTGTCTAAATTCATCTTTTTATATGAGAATTATGTGTGTTAACAAAGATCAGTTCAGAATTACTTGTTTATAATTTTGATATGGCTTGGATTATTTAATGTGATATATGTGACATGGACTGAAGAATATAAGGGAAAACACCCCCCCCCCCCCCCACTTCCCGTGAACAAAAAAATAAAATAAAATAAAATAAGGAGCTGATATTGTACCTGTTTCAGCTGCCTACACACAAACCTGGATCCATATTTTTTTTATAAAATTGTTTATATCATAGTGCGTATCATTTGAAGGCTGTAGAACTGTAAGTCTACTATTATATTACTGAACTATTTGGTTTAAAAGATATTTGTTTATAAAATCTTGGAGTACACAGCGAAATAGATTGCATAATACATAATTCAATATTATAATTACACAAAGGTTTCGTTATGAACGAACTGAATAACAAAATATGGCACTCGAAAATATCCTTCTTTTCACCCTTTATATAAAAAAAAAAATCATTCAAGCATTCTAAATATAACCTTGGAGAAGTGTGAAAGTATGGATTGTTACATTTTACACCACACGGCACGATGACACAATACGTATGTATGATAACACTTCTTTTATTTTTGTTCTAAAATTGTCGAATATATTTCGGTTAAAAAAAAAATAATATCCTTCGAAATCTTCCAATATTTATCTTTCCTATTTTGGTTGAAATGTCAACGAATGTAATTGTTCCTTTTCTTGTATATCCTATATTTTTTCTTGTGCAACCTGCCAGAGACACATTCGTATTTTCGGAATAACACTGTGCGATACCCTTGGTTTCATTGCTCAATTTGTTGGCTCATCTCGTTATTAAGGATATTAGTATTCTGAAATGAGATGCCATAATGCGTATCAGGACAATTACCCCCTGGGCAATCACCCCCCGGAAAATTACCCCCCGGAAAACTACCCCCGTAGGACGATTACCCCCCGGAAAATTACCCCCCGGAGAATTACCCCCCGAGGACAATTACCCCCCAAGGACAATTACCCCCCGGAAAATTACCCCCCGGAGAATTACCCCCCGAGGACAACTACCCCCGAGGACAATTACCCCCCGAGGACAATTACCCCCCGAGGACAACTACCCCTGAGGACAATTACCCCCGAGGACAATTACCCCCCAAGGACAACTACCCCCCGAGGACAACTACCCCCGAGGACAATTACCCCCGAAGACAATTACCCCCCATGGAAACTACTGGGCATGGTGGCTCAGTGATTAGAGCGCCCGCCTTATGAACGGGAGGTCGTGGGTTCGAACCTCGGCCGAGTCATACCAAAGACTTATAACAATGGGACCTTCTGCCTTCTAGCTAGGCGCTCAGCATATTAGATTTGAGAAGGGTAGTAATAACATATTATGTTTTGCAGGGCCCGCTGGAAGAGCAGTTTCATAACTGAAGTGGCTACCACTGGGTATATAAAACGTTATTATTATTATTAATATTATTACCCTCGAGGACAACTATCCCCCAGGAAAACTACCCCCGAGGACAATTACCCCCCCTTCGAGGACAACTCCCCCCCCCCCCCCCTCCGAGGAGAATTACCCCCGGATGACAACTACCCCCGAGGAATTTATAACACTGTGACATGATAACGCAAGCTTCTCTCCAAATTAGTATGTACAGAAAATTGCATAAACCTTCATTTTCTTTGTTATTTATGAAGTTCATTTTAGTCTTTTCATATTATTTAATGCGATATGGGGGGGGGGGTGGATCTTGCCCAATTCCCCTGTAGTTGTGCTACCGAGTAAAAAACAGAAATTACATTTCTTAGAAATTGAACAATACATTGCGCGCAGATGAGTACGCGTTACAGTCTCTCTCACCATCAATGGCAAAACAAAGAAATTAGGATGTAAGATTTCATTTATGCATCCTCTATAACTTTTTTAATCAGCTGACCGTGTATTTGCATTTGTATGTATAATGGGCCCTCATCCATGTCATGATCCATAATTAAGGTTTTTTTCACGTTATCTATTTATTTCTGTTGTCATGCTGAAGTATAATATGTTTTCGTGTACGTTAAATTATTTTGAAATAGAAATTGCCTTCAAGTTATATGTAAGGTGCCAAGTCAAAAGAAAATAAATATCCGCTCTCTGGTAATTCATCTCATTTGATTGTTTAACTCCAGCACAGCGTTTTTCAACCGGGGTGTCGCAAGAGAATGTTTGGAAAACGTTGATTTTGTAAAAAAAAATCAAATACCAGAAACGGGAGTAACTTTTCATTTCTTAAGAGGGTATCGTGACTAACAAAAAGTTAAAATAACGCTGCTCCAAAGAAATGTATTTCTTTGCATTTTGAAAAGCGCTGGACAATTACGAAAAACTTACATCCTTCGTGGAAATAAGCAACCGCACTGGCGTTGCATAAATTATAATAAAAGGGAAATGTGTAGTAATGACGAAGACAACGCTCTATAGTATTTGAAAGAATATGGGTTCATGCAGGAGATCGTAGCCATCTCTCAATGTGTCGGATCGTCTTTTGCCATTGAATCCTGATTGTCCACGGGGGGAATTACCCTCGGGGGGATATTGTCATCGGGGGTAGTTGTCCTCGGGGGGTAATTGTCATCGGGGGGTAGTTGTCCTCGGGGGGTATTTGTCAACGGGGGAATCGTCATCGGGGGGTAGTTGTCCTCGGGGGGTAATTGTCATCGGGGAATAGTTGTCCTCGGGGGGAACTGTCATCGGGGGGGTAGTTGTCCTCGGGGTGTAATTATCATCGGGGGGTAGTTGTCCTCGGGGGGTAATTGTCATCGGGGGGTAGTTGTCCTCGGGGGGAATTGTCATCGGGGGTAGTTGTCCTCGGGGGTAATTGTCCTCGGGGGGTAATTGTCCTCGGGGGGTAATTGTCCTCGGGGGGTAGTTGTCCTCGGGGGGTAATTGTCCTCGGGGGGGTAATTGTCCTCGGGGGGTAATTCTCCGGGGGGTAATTTTCCGGGGGGTAATTGTCCTTGGGGGGTAGTTGTCCTCGGGGGGTGATTCTCCGGGGGGTAATATTCCAGGGGGTAATTGTCCTTTGGGGGTAGTTTTCCGGGGGGTAATTTTCCGGGGGGTGATTGCCCAGGGGGTAATTGTCCTAGAACCGCCATAATGCATCAACAAGACCAGGAAACTTAAATATTTAGAAAACATTGATTTGTACAAATGTCGAATTAATAATGATATCCAAGGTTTATAGTCTTAGAAATGTAATATTCATTATCGCGGAAATATTGTTCAGAATCATACAATGCACCCTTCCGACACAAGTGCATGATCGTAAAACCGCAGGTGTAGCGGTATAGATCTCGACGATGCAATATTTAAGTGAATATGTGAATAACGACTTCATATTGAATTGAATTTATTTCTTCTGCAACATACAAATCAAATTACATTTCAGCAATATAACATATCCAATATGTAACAAGTTTTTTGAATGTGTATACAATAGTGATATAGTGAAACAGCCTACTTTGTTTCCTATTTAGCTTGTAAATAGACTGCATTATACTTATCCTTGTATTATTTTCACTATCTACATTGTTCATGTATATATACTTTGTGTTTACTAGTTGGTTCATTGTTCATGTTTGTACTTTTATACACTATATACCAATTATCGTTTGTATCTTTGTGTCATTATCTATGTATAATGTATATGAATTGTATTTATAAGTCATGCATTGCTATTTATACTTTTATGTTTGTTTGTACTCTAAAGAGTCAATAAAATTCTAATTCTAAAATTCGAATAAAATAATAAATGATGAAATTAAATCAAAATTTAACTGATAACACAAAACCAAGTAGTGTTTATTAACAAAGTTGCAGAAGAATAAGCGCTATTACACTAAGCGATTGCTTGATAGCGTGATAGCGTGATAGCACTTGATAGCCTATATAACTTTGAATTGAAAAGTGCTGATATTTATCAATCGTGTACTATTGAAGAAAATACACAAACTTGAGTAATTAAAGTCAATTTTTTTTTTAATTTACGTTTTTACATCTTCACACTTATTTGACTTAACACAATGATTGCAAGATTAAATCTGATTAATCTTAAATCTATTTGGATAAAGAAGTTATAAAAAACACTTTTTTATTCTATGTTTTTCGTTGATGTATAACCGTTTATCTTGATAAAAAAAAGAAGAAGCTGTATCAACGATAGATGTTTAATATGTAACCAGTGGCGGGAGGGGAGGGGGCAAAGTCCGGATAAAAGTATTAAAAAAAAAAAGAAAAGAAGAAGGTCAACATGTTTCACGGTCTGTCGAGTGTTTATTCTCTGACAAGTGTAGGGCCTGGACCCGCCACTGGTAATACTCACTACATTAATAGTGCATATGAACAACAGAATATAACATAAGTGTATATATTAGTTTCTATGAACCCATTTCCGCGGCTGATGTTTTAAAAGTTGTTTGAATTATTTTGTCTTCAATTTTCTATATTGAGGATGGTACTGAGGTGATGTTGATATGTATAAATAGCAAAGCGTTTTGTTTAAATATGTTAATATTGTTTAAGATATTATGGATGCTTTGAAAGACACATCCACTTTTAATATACGTCATACAATTCACGTTTGAAAGATCTCGAATCGGCTTGAGTAGTATAGGCATTGACATTTAATAGTTATCATCACGATACTTTATTTCCACTTTTTACAAGGAAAGTGAAGACCAAACGATAATTTTATGAAATAAGCATTAGCTTTAAAAAACATATAGAAATAGTTGATTTCATCATGTTAACTTTAGAGTGTAAGTCTTTAGTGACGGGTTAAAATGTTAGTATATAATGATTTTTTTCTTCCCGTCATGTTATTTTCATGTCGCCACGTTCCATTGTTGTATTTTGACTGATTACTGAATAATTTGATATGATTATTGATAGATTATAGAAAGGTGATAGTCAATGAACGATTTGCTATGAAAGACTGATCAAATTTAGACCTACTATTGCTATCGACAAAGAACATCACTTTATCTTTATGGCTTTCTCTTTTAGGTATGTGGATTTGTAAGCAGAAACACAATTTTTACCATCATAATGTTGACTTCCAACTTCATGTTTAATGCAAAGTCTCAACTCTGTGCATTCGTGCAAGCAATGCTCAATACAACGATGTCATAACACATATTGATACATAACAAGCCTCCGTCCTAAAATGGGAGCAGGATAACAAATTCAAAGACCGGTTTTCCAATAACTTTTCTTCTGTCCTAAACAATGCGATTGTTATACAATGACTCACTTTGTCATATATTTAAATGTTTTAAATGTATAGATGCATATCTTAGATAAATTATACCTATATTTCAACTTTTAACGGATTTTGTTTTGATATATATAGATGCATATATGATCCCTAATCAACACTGGCTGTCAATTGAACCATTGTTTAATTTACAGGTTTAGAATGACACATTTGAAAATGTAGTTATACAACTTTGCAAACAATTTTAAAACACATTGATATGCAATATATATAACTGACAAAAATTCAGTATGTAAGCAAATATGACAATTAATTAATTAATAATGTTCATATTGAGCTAACGATATGAGATATCTTGTCATTTTGAACCAATTAATCAAATTTAAACTTTCCTTCCATAGAATCAAACCAATTTACTTGGAAAAAAACTTGATAATGCATATCGCAAATCTTTGTAATTTTTCATCATTACTAACACAAATGATGCTTTTGTAGATTCATATCTGTAAAGTAATCACCTATAAGTACATTTATTTTGTGAACACATGTTATGGGGATTTATAGTGATTATAAAATCAATAAACTGCACATGTCTGCAACCAAGCAAAAACCTACAAATTCCGTGTCTTTATTTTTTGACATATATCTGTATATAATAAAATCATGGCATTTTGAAGGTGTCTTTTTTGTCTGTTCGACACTTTCCTTCCCTACATGGAATTATCAGTTTTTGAAAATACCTGGGCAACATCACTTCCAGCGCTACTGAGTGGCTCTGCTTGGGCAGGATGGTCAACTGTTTCAGTTTCAAAGTTAGAGTGTTTATCATCAAGGCGATGGGACACCTTCGCATAATATATTATACTTGCTGTATACGTTTCTTTTTGGCTTGAATTATGTGCTTGTTCTGGCTAAACCTCTGTCTGTGGACAAAGCGGTTAATGAATCACTTCTTCTCGCGTGACGGGTGTATATGCTTCTCTTGCTAGAGTATACTAGTAGTGTCCCATAAGGTCCACGTGGCGACATGCTTGTCTACCATCTTCCAACTCTACGGTGTACATGGACGAAGAGATTGTGGAGATCACCTTCCCTCTAAGCTGATGGTCCAGCCATGCCGTAGAACGATAACACGGCGACCGTACGTCGAGCGTACGGTGTCCTTGCGTTTTATATACTGCAGGGTGAAGTGGTAGCATCAGTCTGGCCGTACGGTCGCCGTATGGACCCCCCTTCAGCCGCATTGCGGCTGCCTTGCGTCTACCCTAGTAATTGTCAAAGAGCTATGGCCGCTTCAGGGACGCCCTAAGACGACCGTGGTGCGTCATCACTTCAATGGCCATACGGCAGTCGCAGATTTTCTGTCTCCAAAATTCAAAATCCACCATGCGGCTACCCTAACATACCGTGCGGCTACCCTAACATACCGTGCGTCCCAAAAAAAAACTATACACTTTTGAAATGGCTGCCGAATAACAAACTATATGATTCTGGGGGAAAAGTTTAATATGTATGGAAAGCTCCTAAACTCAACTTTCATTAGACACTAAAAAGTCCGAAAATAATTCATGCTTGGGTGAGCAGTGCTCACTTTTGTAAAGGGTATGAATATTAGGTTACGCAGGAATTAGCCTTCCAATTTGTGAGAGGTAAATCCTTTGGAGCTTTCGGATTTGAGGATAATATGACCAATTTATGATCAAGTTTGGGTTTGCTGAGTGAAATTTGTGGTTTATGGGATTAACATGTTATGCATGAGTGAACAGGAATTGCATTTGTTATTACCCTATAGCAATGTAACTTTATATGGTAGACTTAGTGGTATGTTCATGGGAGTCAGGACGGGGTGATGGTACGTGGCGCAGGGGAGGTGAAATGAATTTGAATAATCAATTTACATATTCCCCATCTGGTTATTAAGTAAATCAATGAGATGTTCAACTAATCTTTCAATAACTGAAATGTGGGGTGAAGTTTTTTATTAAATGTCACAAATGTAAAAAAAAATAACAGTTTGTAACATGGACATTATAACATGTACCACCACCCCACCCTGACTCCCATGTACACACCACTGGGTCTACCAGGGAAAGTTACAATGCTACAATGAAAGATGCAATTCCTGTACACTCATGCATAAAAGTCTGGTTTAATAAACCATGACATTCACTCAGCAAATCATGAATGTATCATATCACCCTCAATTTGGTAAGCTCCAAAGGATTTACCTGTCACAAATTGGAAGGCTAATTCCTGCGCAACCTAATTATCATACCCTAAAGTGAGCAGTGCTCACTAAAGCATGAATTATTTTCGAACTTTTTGGTGTCATATGAAAGTTAAGTGTATGAGTTTCCATACATATAACACTTTCCCCCCAGAATCATATATTTGTTTATTCGGCAGCCATTTCAAAAGTGTATAGTTTTTTTTTTTGGGACGTACGGTATGTGACCGCTACCGTATGTGACCGTGGAAATGCTGAGCAGTTCTATAATTGCTATTGGCCGTAGATATTCTAGACCGCAAGGCCGCCGCGGCAAATGTGACCTAGCGAGGTTTTAAGGCAAGGAGATCCACTCTCGCCCTATTTATTTGTTGTCGCTATTGAAATAGCAATAGAAGTGAGGAATGATGAGGTTATTAAAGGCGTTAATATTGGAGAAATTGAAGTCAAACATGTTTTATATAAAGATGATTTTACAATATTTGTTAGAAATAAAGAATCTGTAGAAAGAGTAAAAGGACATTTTGATGTTATTTAAGAAAATAAGTGGTTTACGGGTTAATGCGAAAAGAAATAAATTATGAAACTGGGCAAAAACAGAGAAAAATCAGAAAAAATGCACTTTGGGAATTTGGTTAAAGAAATGAAGACTTTGGGAGTGCGTTTTGCGTTAGACGTCATAATAAGAGAGGAGTTGAATTATAAAGAGATTTTCAGCAAGATTAAAAGATTTCTCGGACGGTGGAAACAGAAGGACCACACGGTGTTTGGAAAAAATAATTTATTAAAAACATATGCATTATGTAGATTAAGCTACGTTTTTGCTTCACTAGTGGTTCCTAATTTCATTTTCAATTTCATTCAGTGATGCTAATTTCCAAGAAAAATACAAATTTCATAACAGTAGATACTCTGCGGAATGTATACACATCTGTATTGCATTTGAAATAAAGAAATATCAATACAAAAGTAATACCTTTGAAAACGCAAAAGTAGAATAAGTACACTTTCAAGAACAAAGAGGAATTGGGGTGACGGAGAATTTATAACATCATTCATAATATATAAATCGTGGTAGGCCTATTAAATTGACGACTTTACAATTACGACACCTTCATAAACTGTGAAGGTGCTGCGGTATAGTGGTTCATTTACTCGACTCTCAGTGACTTGTCGTAGGATTCGAATCCCAGCCCAGCACTAATGTCTTTTGGAAAGATGTTAATCCACACATGCCATTCTCAAACCTATAGGTGTAAATGGGTACAATATTTCATAATTGTTGTCCTCTTCTTTTGATTCGCCTTCAATACTGTGTTTACTATAATTTGTGTTAGTCATGTTTCACTAATTGCAAGTAGCCCGAACTATTTTTTAGACACAATGGCATGATATGATGGGAAATTATCAATGTGAACAGCCTTCATGCTTTTAACCTATTTCGTGACTATTGACATACACACCCTCGGAATTTTTGAGACGTGGAATTTCCCAGGTCTAATAATAAACTGTGGCCTTGATACGCTACACGGCACAGATCTGACAGACGGTTACATTCCCATTGTCATATCACACCACTTCGTAGATTCACGTTTCTTTATATGTCCAACAGTACGTATAATTCACTGACTCTGAATTGTAGGCTCCGAATATATTTAATACTACAGAATATTTGTTTGGCCGAAAAATAGTCATATCGCCCTTACTGTGAATCACGGCGCTACGGAACTCGCTGTTTGAACTGATGCCAGTGTGGAATCAAAAGGAAGGATGCTCCAGATGTCATCAGAGTACAGGTGATCGGTGAGAAAGATAATTGTTTTTAATAATTTTCTCTAAGAATTGAGACCGATTTGGTAAATGAACAAAACAGATTCTAATCAGTTATCAGTTGTTTGTTAACTCGAATGTTACTAAAGGCCCGGTCACACATAGGGGACGCATGGAGGACGCACGACAGCGCATTGGAAATTTGCAATTCTGTTCGTAATCGTAATCCCCGGCAAACGAGACATATTATTAGTATCATTCTTATCATTGTTATCTTATGACAATGATATATATATCAGACGTAACCCGAACAGGATGTCTATATTGTGAGGAGAAAACACTTTTTTCTTTGGGGGGGGGGGGGGGGGAATAAAAAAAATTACCTGGTGGCATAATGGGCAATTGTTTTTTTTAAGGGGGGATGCGCATATTGACGATAAGTGTCATTTTGTGGGCCTACAAACCGCGTTGCAGATATGGCATACTGTCTTTTGTTACGTTGATCATTCATGAGGCTAGAGTACTTTGCATCCATCAACCATGACCAATTACTTGATTGTTTACTTTAATTTTCTTCACACAGAAAAGTATGAAAAGAGAAATTGTCAACGAAAATAAGGAAAGAAGAATAAAAAAGAGAAACAGTTTATGAAGAAAAATGTACCATAAATCCCCCAAATAGTATAATAAAAATAGCACAAGAAAGTAGAAGCATGAGACTTATGCAAACACGTACCATTGGAAATATGTTCTGATGTTTATGAATCGAATTAATCAATCCGACCAGCGAGCGAGTGTTCTACTGTTCAGGATGTTTATGGGAAAAAGGGTGTGGGCGAGTGAGGTGGTGGATGGAAGGGGGGAGGGAGTGATGAATGGGTAAAAAGAAAAAGGAAAAAGACTTTATGTTTTATTATTTTAATATATAAACTATAAGCATGTTTATGCCTATTAGGCTACGTAAACCTTTCATTTAACAGTGGGGATTAATTCATGACGAACGGGATAACTTAAAAAGAGGGGGGCAATTAAATTGTATCTTAGTTGTTAACATTAATGGAGTAATTTTCATTAGATGGAAATAGTGACCTTGATATCGGCCTAATTCAACCAAAATATTGTTTCATTTTGTTAGGTCCCTTTAAGTAGGTATAGCACACCAAAAATAAGTACAACAAACACATTTTATTTGATGACTGCAAATGATCAAGCTTTATGAAAGCTTAAAAAACAAAAACAGAATTGAAATCGGTCAATGCGTTGTGATTTTATACCATTTTTTTGATATCGCAAAATTACCGAAAAACGTGCCAGAAATGGTCAAATTGACAAAAATGGCAAAATTCGACAAAGTTGACAACTTAATTCAACCCTTACTTGGACACAAATAATAAATTAAATTATCAGACACTAAAATATCATCTTTGTGGTAAAAAATACAAAAAAGATAATTCATATATCTATCACCGTTTTGAAAACAAAATAAGTCATTTTTGCCATTTTTGTGAAACTGTGGATATGAACAAGTTGTGAAAATAACTAAGTCCGTCTAATTAATATGCGCATATGTAATCAAATCAAAACCGAACATGATACATCAATGAAACCTATGTATTTCAGACAGGTATGGAAATATTTTCTTTTTTGAAGAAAACAAAATTATGAATATTCATCAAATATGCAAATGAGGTCATTTCAAGTCATTTCTAGGAAAGTCAAACTGTTCATTTTGTTGGCATTTTTTAAAAATCATATATTTATAGATCATATAGACCATATTTACACCAAATATTAACATTAAATTCCAAATATTTTTGCAATGCCAATAAAATAGGGCGATGGAAATTACTTGGATCACCGTTACAGCTATTTCCTCATATGTTTCACAAATTATTCAGAAAAACCGAACAAATGATAAGAATCTGCAGACTTTAGCTACATCACAGTATACACAGTATCAGAAAAAATGGCCCACTTTTTAAAAGTTGTATTGTTTGAAGAATAAATATTTAATTATGGATTTCATGATATGTCTCGATAGAGTTATCCTCCCAGTACATTTAGGTACCATTTTCATTTGAATCCCTTCATGCATCATTGAACATCAGACAATCTTTTCAAGACTGCCAGATTTCACTTGCGCCAACTTACTGGGTGAGGAATAAAACAGTGCATTCAACAAAGACAGTCCGACAGACACACACAAAACACACACGCACAAACACACGCACTTGCACACACACACACGCACAGGTAAATAGGCACACACTCACACACAAATACCGCAAACGTCGGTGAATAAAAACACAAACAATTTTTGTATTTGTTGAGGTATTTTATTGTGGTACAACGATGAATCTGTTTCCCAAAAGTTATCCATCCTCCGTACTCAATCCTCGACATGGCCGCCATTCCTCCTGATGCAAAGTTGTGCGGTGAAACATTCCTTAAAAAGCTCGCCGGATCATGTCCCCATCTTGGCGTACCACGTCTGTCTCGTCTGCGTTTCTCCTCCGAAGCCCCTTGATGTTCAAAGGTGGGCTGCTGAATATCCTTGACTTCAAATGCCCCCCCACAATAAGAAGTCGAGAGGATTTATGTGCACTTCATGATGATGATGATGATGATTAAGATTAAGATAATAACAATGATGATGATATGATGGTGGTAGTGAATGTGTACTAAAGGGAAAGATTGTCAGGGACTTGCCACTAAAACATTCAGGGATCTTGATAAAAAAGCAATGCTTAATCAGAAAAGGGGAAATTATGAGACAATTGAATACCGTGCGTGTTGTCTGTGTTTGAGTGTGGTTGTATGTGTGTGTGTGTGTGCGTGTGTGTCCGCGAGTACGTGTGTTTGTGTGTGTGTCTGTCTAACTGTCTTTGTTCATGCACTGTTTTATTCCTCACCCAGTAAGTTGGCGCAAGTGAAATATGGCAGTCTTGTAAAGATTGTCTGATGTTCAGTCATGCGTGAAGGGATTCAAATGAAAATGGTACCTAAATGTACTGGAAGGGTAACTCTAGCAAGACATATCATGAAACCCCTGATTAAATAGTCAAACTTCAAACAATACAACTTTTAAAAAGTGGGACATTTTTTCTGACTCACCCTGTAGTTTCTTTTAAAAAAATGTCAGATTTGAGGATTTATGACGATTTTCCGAGAAACCATTCAATTCAACTAGCCATAACATTCTACAAGGACTGAATTTTAGAGAAAAACTAAATTTGGTAACCCCAGTACAATTGTGGCTACGTTGAGTGTAAATAACAAATTGATTCAAAGAGTGAAACATATGCGGATATTGCATTTTTGTAGGGAAGTTTTATACATTGAAGTGCATTTTCACTACGCAGAATAACAGTCAATGGGCGATCAGCGAGCCATGTCACACATGGCTGAAAAGACAATATTCGAATTAATAATTGAACGTATTTCACATATGCCTATAACAATGAAACTACACAGAATTGTATTTAAAGGTATGCTTGAAAGATATGTAAAATAATTTTTTTTAAATATTGTTCAGTTTTTTAAAAATAAATTTACGAAAATTGCTATTTCTACCAACTGACTGCTGTTTTGTGTGTGTATGTGCATGGGGCAGACTGTGTGCACAGGCAGTGTGATGATCACCCTACTTTAAGGTACCAGTTTTTAACACCCCTCCCTCTCAAATAATGAAATGGAAGCTCTTATTATCAATCATGTGAAAGAATATGTTTTGACTAATCCGTGGTGATACAAACTTGCCGGGAAATCACCTACTAATTGATTAAATTGTAAATGATCATATCGATCCGGCCTGGATATATATCGCGTAGTCCCATGTACATCTTTCTGTGTACAGTGCTTGTAAATTTACCAAGACTGGGCCAAATTTCTTATCATTTTGATGATTCCAGAACCTAGCAGTACACACCAATACTTAGCCTATATGCAAGATGATCAACCTTTTCTGATCGATTCCACAACGTTTCTTTCACAGTGCAATCGCATGACTGAACTGGTCTATACCTTTAAATTTAGGAGCGCATGCAATTATACATCAGAAAATGTAAAACTTCTTTTAAAAATTTGATTCTGAAAATTCCCTCTTGCAACAGAGAACCACATTACTACATTATGCGTAAAAATGAAAATCAAAAGGGTCCCGTACGGTCTCTAAAATCCACGGCGAGCCGCTGGGTAGGGAAAATTGTACGGGGCCCGGTGTATATGTGACTAGCTAGTCATTACCCACTGCGGTGCTTGTTGCGTCATTTTCTTATCCTACCTCCTACTCTTACATGTAACATGTAGGCTACTAAATAAGCATATTTTGTTGCCTCACTATTAATTTTAGAATTGGTCATTTTCCAACAAACACATATAAAAGTATAACCATTAGTACGCCAGTGTCTATAGTATATTCAATACCAAAAGGTACTGAATTCGATTGAATACGCCCATAAGTTTTTATTTTCCCGAAATCTTAATTTGTTTTCGTTTTATAGTATTTTATAATAAAACGAGGGCAAAACGAGCATAGAGTCAGCCTCCACATTTTCTGTGCGGAACGTTTACGCACTAGTGAACATCTATGGTGCAAGGATTTGGCCTCTTCCATTTCGCTTGGTCAGGGGTGTCCCAATGAAAAAGAGTTATATTTTGTTTTTCTTTTAACTGAAATGCAAAGTACAATGACCTTTTAACCGTAGACTAGAGAGTTATTGCCTACACAATACATCCTTCAATATTCCATTGCAATTTACAAACGGCAAAACACCCGACTGCACATCGCATGCACTGTATGTGTACGTACTAGTGGTAGTAGGGACTTTTAGATTTGCACAACGACAATGTGGATTGCTACGGTCGACGTCCTTTTAATGCACTGCCTTGAATGTACGTCACACGTATCAGTCCACGCAAATCTAAAAGTCCCTAGTGTTACGGGTATACAGCCTTTTGCCTTGGCTTCACAACTCAACTATTGACGAAATGGTACGGCTTAAATCAGGTTTTCCATACAGTCTTGCAACAAAGTGTAGATGCAATGTACTTGGAAATCCACTTCATACAACCCAAATCACATAATAATGCTGCTGGAAATCCGACATCCAACGTCCTTTGACAAGACATTAATCCACATTTGCCATTCTCCACCAAGGTGTTAAATGGGTACCGATAAGAAGGGATTCCTTGAATGCTGTGAGCGCCAAAATCGGTAGCCTAGCAGAGCCGGGGTAATATTTGAGCGCCTAGAGCACCTTGCATGATGGATATGTGCACTATATAAATGTCCAATATTATTATGATTATCACCCTCATTGACATGTAACACGAATATATATATTGTTTTAGTATACTTACTTTACTGTTGTACCCCTACTGTTATACCATATCAAGAAATAATTATTAACACAAAATACCTACTTCAGATTAGAGCATATAAGAATTTAAAAAAATGGAGGGTATGTAAGAAGAAAGAGAGAAGAAGAAGAAGAAGAAGAAAGAGTATTTAAATGTATATGTTTGTATATTCATCATGACCATGTATATTATATCAAATGAATACTAAAACAGGGCCCTATGAATGTCAATTACATGTTGTTCCTATGTTCATATGTTGAAGCAAGATTGTTCATGTGCATATAAACAATTATCCTATATGGACACAATAAAGAAATGAATTGAAATGAAATGAAATGAATTTAAATATACTTTCAGTTTGAATTAACTTGTTAAAACATAATTCAATCAGGTGCTATGGACAATTTACAACATGGAAATTACAACATGTACCACCACCCATCCTGACTCCAATGAACACACCAATGAGTCTACCAGGGAAAGTTACAATGCTACAATAAAAAAAAAATGCAATTTCTGTTTACTCATGCATAAAAGTTTGGTTTAATAAACCATGAAATTCACTCAGCAAATCATGAATGTATCATATCACCCTGAATTTTGTAAGCTCCAAAGGATTTACCTCTCTGCGAGTAGTAAGCACCTTTTTGTGTGGCCCTCGACAATTTGAAAAATCGCACCCCGACCCCCTTGGGCGCCAGGGGGGGGGGGGGGCATCTAAAAAAAAGTAAAATTAAAGGGCCCTCATGGATCCGCCTCTGCCCCATAGGGTGCAATTTTGCATCCTGCTTTGGGATGCAAACTTGCCCCCTAGAAGAAGCAGTGGTGCATCCCTAGGTGTAGACGCCGAGCCCTAGTTTTTTTTAAAACCTAGGCAAGCCCTGATTAATCAAAGCGGCTTGGAAAGAGCTCGCAACCAATTAGTCTTTCATTATTTTGCTTTGCCTCACCCTAGGTGTAGATGTCGGGTAGTGAGCAATTTTTTTTTTGACCCTCGAAAATTTGAAAAATCGCACCCCCGGGGGGCGGGGGAGGCCCATCTAAAAAAAAAAGAGCTCGCAACCAATTAGTCTTTCATTATTTTGCTTTGCCTCACTATTTCTAAAGGCAAAAACGGAAAGGAATAGTTATTATAAGATGGGTAGAAGAATCCCTGCAATCTGATTGGTCAATTACCATGTAATTATTTTTACTGGATGCACGCGATATCGGCGATTCCCAAAAATTCCCTTTTTTTTTTAAAAATAATTTTTTTTGTATATCATTTTTTTTTTAATGATTTTTTTGATAATTTTTTGTTGGTGATAATTATTTGTTTTTCGTGTTTTTTGATAATTATAATATGTATACAGGGATATGAAAAAATTATTCTGGAATTATCGTACGCTGACCTTGCCGATTAAAGTCCGCTTTATTTTTTTATCCTATTGTATCTTTCTAAAGACATAAATCCAGCCCTCCATGAGCAACTCATAGAAGCTTGTATGTGTCTACTAGATGTAATTTACTAGAAAAATAATCCGCGTCATAACCACATAATGTGAGAATGAGGTTAAACAATTTAATCACGTGCCAGGCATGTATTACAATAAAATATTCATTTCCTGCGGATCAACAATCGATGTATTTAAAAAAAGGAAAGAAAAAAAAGCACAATAACACCAACATTATTACCATCACCACCCTCAGTGCGTATACAAAAAACGTATACCCGAATTTGGTAGATTCTCATTTTAGAATAATACCCTGTGTTACATGGAATTTTCCTAATTGTAAAGATTAGCAAATGTTCTGTCTAATGATAACACTTTCATTACTGACTGATGACTTACCAGCAGCCGCTTAAAAGTGTTGCCAAAATACGCTTGTACAAGGGTGTCGATTTGTATCTGTGGTTGGGGGGGGGATGATAGGTGCCAAAATATTTTCGGCAATGGATCAAAGCAACCAAGAGGTAGAAGCGTGTGGCAGGTTGCACCCCTGCACCCCAAGCGCGTAGCCAGGATTTCATTTTAGGGGGGCGGTAGTGAGCACGCGAAGCGCGCTCCCTAGAGGGTTGGGTGAATGAAGGGGGAGTTTTCCACCTCCTCCCCCCCGAAGCGCGGAAGCTTTGACGTTTCATTAAATTATTAGAGAAAGAAGACGATTCGTTGGACCATTCTCGACTCTTAATCCTTAATGTTTAAATCAAGTTCCCCCTTCTCCGCGCGTAGCGCGGAAGCTCTGACGTTTCATTAGATTATTAAAGAAAGGAGACGATTCGGTGTACCATTCTCGACTCTTAATAATTGTCTGAATTCAGCCCCCCCCCCCTCCCGCGCGAAGCGCGGAAGCTCGGACGTTCCATTAGATTAATAAAGAAAGAAGACGATTCGTTGTACCATTCTTGAATCTTAATCCTTGTTTGAAAAAATTTCCTCTTCCTCCGCGCGTAACGCGGAAGCTCTGACATTTCATTAGATTATAAAAGACTCTTAATCCTTGTTTGAATTCAGTCCCCCCCCCCTCCCGCGCGAAGCGCGGAAGCTCTGACGTTTCATTAGATTATTAAAGAAAGAAGACGATTCGATGTACCATTTTTTATTCTTAATCCTTGTCTGAATTTAGTTTTCCCTCTCCCTCGCGAAGCGTGGAAGCTTTGACGTTTCATTAAATTATTAGAAGAAGAAAACGATTCGTTGTACCGTTCTCGACTCTAAATCCTTGTCTGAATTCAGTCCCCCCCTCCCCCCCCCCCCTACCGCGCAAAGCGGAAGCTCTGACGTTTCATTAGATTATTAAAGAAAGAAGACGATGCAATATATCATTCTCGATTCTAAATCCTTGTCTGAATTTAGTTTTCCCTCTTCCGCGCAAAGCGCGGAAGCTTTGACGTTTCATTAAATTATTAGAAAAAGAAGACGATTCGTTGTACCGTTCTCGACTCTAAATCCTTGTCTAAATTCAGTTCCCCCCCTTGCGTGAAACGCGGAAGCTTTGACGTTTCATTAAATTATTAGAGAATGAAGATGATTCGTTGTACCGTTCTCGACTCTAAATCCTTATATGAATTCAGTTTCCCCGCTCCCGCGCGAAGCGAGGATGCTTTCTCCTTGACTCCGATCACATCAAGAATTCGTCATAGAGTTCATCTATTTTTACACTATCCAGGATTGTCTGATGTGCATTGCAGATTGCTACTTTTGCGCTTTGCGCTTAACATTTAGCTCGTTGCTTTTTAACGCTTCGTCTTTGCATTTGGCGCACTGCATTTCTATGTTGATTGAACAAATTGAATAAATTCACCAAATCCAGATGAAGCCGTATGAGCGAGAATTCAATTTATTCTTGTCTCATTTACTTCGTATATTATGTATGTATTATCAAAATGAGATAGAAAAATGTGTATATTGATGGTCATCTTGCGAGTAATAACCATTAACTACTCTCATCGGACTCTCATCATTAATTTTTTTATGGTGAATTATTGGGGGGAGGGGGATGATTGTACAGGCCATCCCCCCCACCTGAAATATTTTGGGGGGGGATATATCCCCCCACCCCCCCCCCCCCCCCGGGATCGACACCCATGCGCTTGTACCAAATTAATCGCATTTATTTTGAGCCGTTCAATAGAAAAGCTATAAAGTCAACTCAGACTTAAAGAAAAGACGAATTTATTGTATTCTATTCTCGCACCTCCTTGTTTATTAAAGGTAACTCTTTAAAGTCATTAGAAATGGACAAAGCTTACTTGGGATGCTGTCTAGTCGGGAAATAAAGAGGCGGTTTGGTTCAGATTGTTCTTAAAGCACCACAATTGGTGCAGATATCGACCATAGAATATATTCGTAAAATATTTGAAGGCCGCCTAAAAGGTCGCCCCTGGGGCCGTCATTTGAGTACAATTGAAAACGGCCACCAGATATGCTGGAATACAATTGTATTTTCAAGAGAAAAGGGCTAGAAATATAATGAAATTGTGTACAATTACGAGGCTTACAAATGGAGAATCTTATTCTGATGTTAATTTAAAGACTCGGATGTCAATAAGGGCATTATGATAAAAATCTAAAATGGACGCCATTTCAGGTCATTGTTTAATTGAATGATACGATTTCTGTAGGTAGAGCATTTAGGTCCAGGGAGTGTGATTCTGATGTTATTCCATTGATTTGATGTCAAGAAGGTCAAGAAGGTCAAGAAGGTCAAATCCAAAATGGCCGCCAGATGAGTTTCAAATATTGAAATAGGATCCTGTGAAAGCTTGGATACATTCAATGACATTAACTTACTAATGATTCAAGCACAGCACAGAACAGAACTTTTAAAATGATTTGGATAACAATGTAACACAAGCATATTTGGCTATACGCACTTTCGGTGTATCTGCCTAAACTTGGTACTAGGATCTTTTGACGAAACTTACAAAAACCCTGTGCTCAGTCATCCGCGGTATAACAAATTATGCATATAGTATTATAAGACAGAAACAAATTTACTCTTTACCGTGAAAAAGATTTAGAGGTCACATTGACAATGACTGTTTAATTTGAGCTATCAAAGTTGGGTATTATTTTTTTCTTTGATACGCACTGGCTATTTATTGTGTTTATTTATTTATTGTGCTATTTATTGTGTTTATTTATTGTGCTATTTATACATTTTTGTCCAATGATGTAGTATCTTCTAGGCCTTGCAATCATAAATAATGAACCTCTGCCATGCCGTACCGACAAAAAGGGTGATTATAAGTTAAAATACTAGCACTCTCCTCCATTTTCAAGCTGACTTGGCTAGTCACTCTCTTCCTTTCTTATTTGTTTTCCAATTTAAAATTCGTGCCGAAATGACATCAAGCTTACGCTGCAGCCCCTCCTATATCAAATGTGTGTTAATCCTATATGAATTCAGCATGCAATCTTTAAAAAAAAAAAAATCCTACTTATGTACACCTTTGCCCCCCCCCCCCCCCCCCCCCCACAAAAAGTAGTGGTAATGTCCCACTAATGGGCTAGGTAGGTTTGTTTTAATATATCTTATACGCCAATATATTAATTCAACTAAAACAAATCAAATATTTTTTTATAACCTAACTCATATTTCTTATAGAACTTAATCATATGTTTCTCTGTATACTCTATATAGCTGGGAGGTGGCACAGATGCGGGGGTGATGATGACAACGAATGACGTTTTGCGTATCGTCCGAACTCTAGAGATGACCGTGGGAGGAGTAGACGAAGGAAATTTCGAAGGGGTGTGACTTAAGGACAAGGAAAAGGACCTGTTGCGGATAGTGATAACGGCATGTCGATAAGAGAGAACTGGAGGAAAGGAAGCCGTCAGAGAGGAGACGCCATGATGAATGAAAGCTTCAGGGGAGATGACTTCCGGAGAGGAGAAAGGGACACAGAGGAAGAGAGAGAAAGGGGACCTGATAGAGAGAGGGGAGCTGGAAGGGAAGTTGGATGCGAAAGAGACGATAACAAAGGAGGCCCATTCCGCCAGGGTGGGACAAGTGGAGCTGTAACGGATAGAGATAATGGCATGTCAATAGGACAGAACTGGAGAGAAGGAAATCGTGATAGAGGAGACGCCATGATGGCTAAAAGCATTGGGGGAGATAACGACACATGGAGAAGACAGAACTGGAGGGAAGGAAGACGTGAAAGAGCAGACGCCACGACGGCTGAAAGCATTGGGGGAGATAACGAAACGTGGAGAAGACAAAACTGGAGGGAAGGAAGTCGTGAAAGAGCAGACGCCATGATGGCTGAAAGCATTGGGGGAGATAACAGCAAGTGGAGAAGACAGAACTGGAGGGAAAGAAGTCGTGAAAGAGCAGACACCGTGATGGATGAGACCTTCAGGGGAGATAACTTCCGAAGAGGAGAAAGGGACATGGAAGGAGAGAGGCAAAGGGGACATTATGAAAAAAGGGGAGCTGAAAGGGGAGTTGGAGGCAAAAGAGACGGTAACGGAGGACAAGTAAGAGAAGCTGTAACGGATAGAGATAACGACATGGGGAGAAGACAGATCTGGAGGGACGGAAACCGTAATGAAAGAAGCGCCATGATGGCTGAAAGCATTAGGGGAGATAACGGCAAGTGGAGAACACAGAACTGGAGGGAAGGAAGTCGTGATAGAGGAGACGCCATGATGGATGCAAGCTTTAGAGGACATAACTTCCGAAGAGCAGTAAGGGACCCAGGAGGAGAGAGAGGAAGGGGGCATGGTGGAGAGAGGGGAGCTGGAAGGGAAGTTGGAGGCGAAAGAAACGATAACACAGGAGGCCCATTCCGCCAGCGCTACAACGACAGGCAACAAGATGGACCTCGATACGTTCCGGCTAGAGGCCGTGGTCAAAGAGGGGGTCACATGGATCAGAATGCAGCTAGATCTAGGAGAAAGGGCTATCGAACACAGGAAAATACTAGGTAAAGTACCAAACCCTATAGGAGTGAGTACCGTACCCGAGAATGGATAAATCACCACCCTTCAAGATTTAAATATTTTCATATACCCTTATGAACCGATATATTCTCTTCTCATACACATGATAATCCGTTGCAATAAATTTGTCTGCAACAGCTAAATAGGTCAATATTATGGGTTTATGTCGACATATACTTTTGCTACAGTTTTAGTCAGTTTAGTTATTTTCCAGAGAGTTGACACACTTGTATAACGGTGATTATTTTTTGTTTAAATTGCAATTTTATCAATCTTGAAATTTATGAAAGGGAGTAGGTAAAAATGAATAAAAAGCTTTACATGGTATTTCTACAATTTCAGATATGGACAGACCCAAGGAAAATACCCGAACAACCGAGGTTACTTCAGACCACTTAGTTCCAGACTTCTCATCGAAATACTTGAGAAAGACCCTACCAAGGCCGCTACAGAACTTGGATCCCTAAAAGGAAACCTTCGAGTCGGTCTCAATGAAGACTCGATGGATGAGGTACGACAGCATCTCTTTTGGGAGGCTCTAGCATTTATTTGCGGAGCTCTAGGTGCAGAACAAACAGTGATCATGCTCCTGACAATGGCCCTTGACTCCAAACTCTGTCGACAGCATTTACTCACGTTTTTGACCAATCTCAGGCGTCCAGGAGAGAGAATCGGCGAAAGGCGGTCAAACCTTTTGAAGAATGTCACTACCGTATTCCTCTCAGATATGCAGAGTTTGCCAAGCCGTGCTTCAGATCTCAAAGTTGCTGTCACTCTCATCTCCGATGCTGTATCAGACATGGATGAAGACGACACACGTGTTGACATCGTTGAGTTAATAAAGTCGTTGAGTAGTAACATCGAGGACATTGCAAATGAAAGGGAAAGACAAAGACAGATGGACTGCATTTCTAAAAACCCACCCCCTGACGACTTCCGCAAGCAAGACATTCTTCCCACTGCCAAGGAATTACAACCTGGATACCAGCCGTTTCTCCGTCCTCATTTGACGAGGGGTGTTTATGCCGATGCAGATCACTACCTGGACGTTCAATTCAGACTACTCAAAGAAGACTTCATCTATCCTCTTCGCAAAGGGATATCAGAATACTTATCTTTCAAGAAGACCAACCCTGACAAAAGGGCCAAACTTCAGGATGTGCGAATCTACGAGGAAGCTTTCTACGATAAATCTGTCCGTGATTTCTCCGGAATTTCACATTACATGGCTTTCAAGAGAATACCTCTTGTCCGATGGCATTCGACAAAACGACTCATGTACGGATCATTGCTCATCCTATCAACGGATGATTTCAAGTCATACATATTTGCAACAGTGGCCAAACGGGATGTAAAAGATCTAGAGAAGGGAATGGTAGCCATAACATTGGTCGACCAAGAAGATGCATCATGTCTACATAATAAGAGTTTTGTGATGGCAGAGTCATCTGTCTTCTTTGAAGCTTATCGCCCAGTCCTCCTGGGTCTCCAGCGAATGACTGGCCCATGCTTGCCGTTTTCCCAGTACACTTTGAGCATGTTTCATGATGTAAAGCCTCCCAGCTATCTCCAAGATCGGATGGTAACTAAAGACGATGAAATGGTCATCAATCCATGTAGTATCGATATCTCACCTCTGCTGAAAGACGTAAGACGATGCTCTCCAATAGTCGCCGTGCTTAACGATGGTGCTTGGCCCGATATTGACGATGTACAGCTCGACCAATCACAATATGAAGCTGCCAAGACAGCTCTCACCAAAGAACTCTCTGTAATACAGGGTCCACCAGGTACCGGCAAGACGTACATAGCTATGAAGATCGTAGAGACTCTTCTCCTTAACAGAGAAATCTGGTCAAGTGATGAAAACCCTAGCCCAATCTTACTCGTGTGCTACACGAATCATGCACTGGATCAATTTCTGGAGGGGATCTTAACATTTCATCACACCGGCATCGTACGAGTTGGAAGCCGTAGCAAGAGTAAGCAGTTGCAGCCTTTTAACCTAAATCGGATGGTTGGTCGTTGGGGACGAGAGTACGTTTAACGAAGGGTTCGTCATGTCAAGAAAGAGGTTGACGGTGCAAAGAGACGTGTAGAGAGAACGCAAGCTAGGATAGAGGGTGCAATAAAAGGGATCATCAACGAGTACGAACTACGACCTTTTATGATATGGCAGCATTACAACAGCCTCCTGCGTCTTTCTCATCTGAAACACTCAAACTCCTGGCTCGTAGAGTGGCTTCTCTGTGAACGTCATTATGACAGGGATTGGAACCAGCAAGAGAAACGGGATACTCTAGAACAACGAGATAACCTGCAAGAAGAAGAAAGGAATGAAAGCGCGAAGCGCGGTCCTGTGGCAAATAAAGCAACAATCGAGGTAGAATATGAACGAAGTGCCATCGAGTCTGAAAGAATGATTGACGACGAATTTGGTGAGGAAAGTTCTGATGAAGAGGAAAACGAAGACTACCCTTTCCTCGGCCTTGACTTAAATGAGCTAAACAAAGCAGAGGACGGTATCTTGCGGAAGTTTATCCAAATGAAGATGTCTGGCAAAGATGTTCTCGATTCAGGTGCTCTCCAATCAGTTATCGATGTTTGGAGTATGCATCCAAATGATCGATGGGCACTCTACCAAAGTTGGTTGCAGAACTACCTGAAACAGTTGCAAGGAAAACTGCCAGCATATGAGCTCGAATTCAAGCAACTTTGTGGTCAGCTAGATGAGGCAAAAAATGTATTGAAATACCACGTCCTTCGACAGGCAACTATAATCGGTATGACTACAACTGGAGCAGCTAATCACCGACAGGTTTTGCAGAGAGTCCGGCCAAAGATCGTGGTAGTAGAGGAAGCAGCTGAGGTACTGGAGGCACACATCATCACGGCATTAAATGCATCATGTCAACAGCTTATTCTCATTGGAGATCATCAACAACTTCGACCGAAACCGAACGTGTACCTCCTGGCAAAGAAGTATCATCTGGACGTTTCATTGTTTGAAAGACTTATCAACAATGAATTTCCTCACTCACAGCTTGAGCTGCAACATCGGATGCGTATCGAACTGTCGGATCTGATGAGAAGGAACTTCTACGACAACCTTCGCGACCATGAAACGGTGAAGCGATACGAAAGTGTGAAAGCAGTTCAAAAGGATATCTTCTTTTTAGATCACGCAGAACCAGAAGATGAAATGGAAGATACACAGAGTCATTACAATCTCCATGAGGCCGGACTCGTAGTAGCGTTGTGTTACTACTTCCTGCAGCAGGGGTATGAACCTGATAAGATTACAATCCTCACAGCTTATACAGGCCAGCTCCTAAAAATCATGCAGATGATGGATCGTAGCAAGTTTGAGGGAGTCAAAGTTACCTCAATAGACAACTACCAGGGAGAAGAGAATGATATCATTCTTTTGTCCTTTGTGAGGAGCAACAATCATGGGCGCATTGGATTCTTAGGGATTTCGAACCGAGTCTGTGTATCCTTGTCAAGAGCAAAGAAAGGGCTCTACTGCTTTGGAAACTTCACCCTCTTCGCAGAAACGAGTGAGCTATGGAAGGGAATAGTAAAAGATCTAGAATCAATGGGATCTATCGGAGATTCCCTTACGCTGCAATGCACCAATCATCCAGAGGAGAGGACAGCGGTGAAAACTGCCGATGACTTCAAGAAGGTACCACTAGGAGGATGTAGTAGAGACTGTGATACCAGGCTGGACTGTGGACACGTTTGTAGATTAAAGTGTCACCCAACAGATCTCATCCACAAGTGCAAGGCTCCTTGCTCCAAGGTTATCTGTGGGAGAAACCACAAATGTCCAAAGTTCTGCTCAGAAACTTGCTTGACCTCTTGTTCAGTCATTGTGGAGAGGATTCTGCCCTGCCGTCATGTCTGTAAAACGGAGTGTAAGACCGACATTCAAACCATCGAGTGCGAGGAAAAGGTTGAAAAAACTTTAGGTTGCTCACACGTCCATCTTCTTCCATGCAACAAGTCAACCGCGGGACTTGAAAATGAGTGCGAAGTCATCATCAACAAGGAACTGCAGTGCGGCCACAGAAAGATAGTGAAGTGTAATGGGAGTGGTCAATGTGATGAGATAGTTCTGATAGTTCTGGGATGTACTCATACCTGTCAAGCAGCGTGCCATAACGATCCAAAGAACATCAGTTGCAAAGAAAATGTTGAGAAAACCTTGCCTTGCGGTCACAAAATGAAGATTATTTGTTCCACCGAAGTAGAAACAGTAGTGTGCAAAGCAAGATGCAGTAAGCAGCTTCCATGTGGCCATATTTGCAAGGAAAGGTGTGGGGTGGACTGCATTGAGAACTGCACAGAGATGATCACCAGAGATGACTGGCCATGTGGTCATGAGGTAACCGTGAAATGCTGCGATGAAAGCGACGCATGCTACATCGCTTGTGAGGAGATCTTGACATGTGGGCACAAGTGCAAAGGAACATGTGGAAGATGCTCACAAGGTCGTTTCCATCACCCCTGCATTGAAACATGTAAGAAAAAGCTGGTGTGCGGACACGAATGCGCTCTCAAGTGCGGTGCAGCATGTCTTTCATGTGAAAAGAAATGTCCTCGGTGTTGCCGTCACTCGCAGTGCAAGCATCCATGCAGTAACCCATGTGATGTTTGTATGAAACGTTGCAACTGGAAATGTGAGCATTACGAGTGCAAGACGTTATGTTGCGAGCCTTGTGACAGACCCCCATGCAACAAGCCCTGTTCAAAGATAAGGAAATGCGGTCACCCTTGCATCGGCCTTTGTGGTGAGATCTGCCCCAATAAATGTCGCATCTGCGACAAAGAAGATTTGGAGCAACGTTTCTTTGGGACCGAAGATATCGAGACGGCAAGGTGAGCTGAATATTATAGAACCATCCTTTAAGCTAATAAATCAGGGAAGACGCCTTCACGACATATGAAACGAAATGACTTTGGATAATCTAATTGCCACCTTTCCATAGAAACTTAATTATACAATATGGAGGTTACCCTGTGTAATTTTCCTGCCAATATTTCATCATTACCTTTACATGCATATGTAAAAGAAAAAATCTTAAATTTCTATGTCTTAAAATCTATTTTTTTACTTCAATAATACATCTAGATTTATATTGCTCGTCATGCTCCTTGGAGGATAAACTTTATCCAGAAGTCGAGCAATTTAATACCTTTCCTTAAAACTATATGAGAATATTTCAACGTCAGAGCAAGATGCATGCTTTTACAAATTTCTAAATGCCTTTTGCAATGTGTATAGGTACATTCAACTAGAAGACTGTGGACATTACTTTGAGGTAGGAGGGCTTGACAAGTTCCTTGGACTGACCACACAATCCGACGGTGCAGAAACATTTACCAAATTATCGGTAATAGTACAAAATTTGTATTCTTTGTTTTGTTGTTTTGTTGTTGTTGAAGTAATTTTTTATTCAGATACAACATCACATAATAATACGTAATATTTATAACACGCACTTAATCAAACGTTTTTTGTAAAACATTATCTTCATCAACTTAGTAGTATTTACATCTGTTCTAGTTTTATTTTCCTCAACTTCGAGTCTATATTTTAACATAAACAAAATATATTTGCTCATTATTTTCGTTGCTACATTTTTATTAAATTTATTTACAACACTCGCTTTATAAATTGCAAATAAAGCATCATGAAATAGTAAAATAATATCTGTAATATTTTCTTTTGCGTCGTGAATCTATATACAACATAAATGGGTGAGAATTTAAAATTTCTACAGAAAGATTTACATAATAATATTTCAATAAAATTTCAAAATGGATAAATCTTTTCAAAAAATACATGGTTTGTAACAGGAATAACATAAATGTTTTTATTTGATTTTCCATTTGAATAAATTAACAGGTGTTGGTAATATATTATACATAAATATAAAATTGAATTGTATCAAAAATTATTTCAATTCATATAAGTAACCACAGAAAATCCCATTTAATAGAAAAATTTGTCTGTAAAGTTTTGTTTTCTTTAATTATCAATTGATTTGTCTTTTATACTCTTTTCACTCGTATCATATCACGATACTTTTATACGCTTTATCGTAGATAAATATCATATACTCTAGACACACCTCTAAATAAAAAGGTACATGTATGTGTAAATGTGTTAACAGTTGAATAACAAGGATTCGGCAATATTCATATAATTTATGTTAAAATAATACATTCTTTTAACTCCTAATTTGTTTATGTATCAGTCACTTTGGTCTTAGTTGATATCTTGAGTAAACATGATTACTGTGACACTGAAATTAATATTGGTTTTATTTTGTATCATTTTCAAGGTAAAAGCTTGTCCAAGATGCGAAAAAACCATCCAGTTGAGTCGTCGCTACGGTAATATCCTAAGAGAATCTTCAGCGATTAAGCTGCGAATCGTGGAAAAGCTACAGGATGCTCGCAATAGCAATGAGGACAAACAGCTCCTCCGTAAAGTCAACTCAGCATTCAAGTCGGCGAGAGAAACCATTCGGCTTTTGTCACTCAAATTATCAACAGGGATTCACTCAACGCTGTTTGGGGCATTGGTAGAGAGTACAAATTCAATGATGAACCGGCCATTTTCGGACAAGCTTCATGAACTACTTAAGGCATCAACAAATCAACTGCGGAGACATGGCAAGTCGGCACCGAATGTACTCAAAGATCAGCTCGCGAACGACTTCTGGAATGAGATGAATCGAGTGACAATCATGTGTGACTTGGCCGAAGTACTGATGCGAGGAGCAACAGATTCAACCGAAGTACCAAGACTTCTACACATCCTAGGCCGGGATATGAATATGACATTAGCATATGACCTCCTCAATGGAATTCGCACTGCTAATGGAATCAGCCATGATACTGGCAGTGGCCTACCAACTTCCAAACGCCCTCCTCGTCTTTCATTCGACGTAACCATGTGGTTTACTTGTGCCAAAGGACATCCCGTTTCGAACCATCAGCTCAAGAAGGGCGCGTGCGAGGACGTGCGACTTGGCTGAGCAGGAGAGAGTCGGCTCCGAGGCACCTGCAGCTGTAGGACACCCTCGACAGAATGTGCACGGGGTGCGAGGTTTTGGTGGTAGGCTATTCCAGTGGGGTACGGGACCTTTTTAATCATTTATATTCCTCCCCTGACCATGCCTTTAGACAATCGGTACTTTTTAATTTAGGTCTCTTTTCAATCATATACCGGCGCAGAAAGAGATGTGTTTTCTATCGCGCCTCTTCCCTGTTAATACTTGAATAATACCTCAAAAAGTAGAAGGACAAAGAAAAACAAAGTCGTATCAATATGTTGTAAATATGTCTCCACTTTCTTGATCTTCAATTTACATGCACTAATACCCCTTTCACATACACGGATTTTTCTTACGAGTCCTTAAGGATCGCACAAATTCACGGATCTTTCACCGATCCTTACGATTTGGCCACTTTTACGATCGATTTAAGTTTTCTTACGAGCTATTTACGGTTTACCGCTGGCAATTTTACCACTGGCATTATTTCCTCTGACATTTTTATCCGACACCTGTATGTATGCATGGGCTTATGTGCGTGTGCATTCGTGTGTGTCCACATTCGTGTCTTCTTTTTTTAACACATCCTTTCGGCAAAACCGGGGGGGGGGGCTTTGGACGAATGGTCGCGTTCAAGTCAATGCGACGCGACGCTACCCACCCTTTCGGCATAAGCCGCACCAAGGCGTACTTGAGTTTACATCAATCAGGAGTAGGGAGGGTATTGGAGAATAGACAAACATTATACTTCAATATTCTTGATCATAATATGAAAATATTTTTTTAAACAGTTTATGAAAATGTACTTTTGTTAATTGTTTTATTACTGCAATTTATGTTTAATCCAAAATATTAATTTGCAATGTATCCAGTTTGTTTAATAATGAATTGTACAATTTGCATTTAAATTGAGAGAAAATAATAAAAAATATCTTTAAGAACAAAAATACCATACTCGGAAACCTTATCGCAAAATCAAATCTAGCGCAACATCAAGCCAGATGTAGCAGTATGGTCCCGTAGCCCGTTGCTTCGCTGGTAGTGATGTTCGTTCTCACGGGCTGCGAGTTTTTAGCCAATTTCGCCAGGGCACCGAGCGGCGGACGCACGGGCATTGCTTGTTTTTAGGGCATCGGACGGTCGCCGCTGAAGTTTTCGGCGCCTGCTCACTTTTCACTCGCCGCCCAAAATACGCTAGGTGCCCGAACGGCCGCCGCCCGGGCACCGACCCAAGCGAGCGTTCGCTGTCGCGCGATTTAGGTCAAAAATTGAAGCCGCTAGGTCAGATGATGCCGAGCGGTCGCCGCCCAGTCGCTGCCCGTTCGTCGCTGAGAGATCAGCCGGTCACTGGGCGGTGAGTTCAATGTCGGTCGGCAGCCTTTGACCTCGCAGCTTTGATTTTTGACCTATATTGCTCGACGGCGAACACTCGATTTGGTCGGGGCCGGGCGGCGAGCGCCCGGACACCGAGCGAATTTTAATGCCCCGCTAATCACCGGCCGGCCGCCGGGCAATTTCTTTAAAATCAGACGGTGGCCGGTGGGAGACCGCTCGGGAATCGGTGGGTCATCAGTCGGTCACTGCCAGAACGCGGCCCGGAGAAGCTCCCTGATTTTGCCCAGTTTTGACCTAAAATCGACCAACGATTGACGGGAAATCGACAGGGAACCGCTCAGGCATCGCTGGGGCTCTACAGCCTGCTCGACTTCTCCAAACATCATTGGGCGATGCCTAAATTCCAGCGGCGACCGAGCAGGCTACAAATCGGTCGGTCGCCGCTCTGATTTGTGACCAAAGCTTAAGATTAAATTACATATTTGGTTATGCAGTGTTGGCAAGTTGACCGTGAGATGGTGCTGTGAGATAAACAGTACGCTGGGGCAATAATTTCATCAGTTCAGTATCGCTGCCAGATGACACAATTCGAAAATGTTGTAGTTTTTCATATACATTGTTGATGTGGTTGAACAGTGTGTGTTCTTAATCTGTGAAAGTCAGGAGAATTTATATATGAATTGTGTATCTTTGTAGGTTTAACATGAAAGAAACCCATCCTACTTAGGAAATGAAGCTTTGTTAAAAATCACAATTTATCCATTTTATCCCCTTCTATGTAAATAGAAATCAATTGTGCATTAAAATTACTTCGTGTAGAGCAATGCTTCAAGCAGTCACAATTCATGTTTAAAGATGCTTGACTACTGATGCTTTTTGTAATTGATAGGTTTTATTAGAAGTGATGATATTATTAGGATAACAAAAATATGTATATATATATATATATACTCCTGCGTCATTCAGCTGGTGAAATATATGTATATTATCTATAGAAATACGAGATAGAATTGTGACACATTGGTAGTGCTTTAAGCAAGTTT
Organism: Strongylocentrotus droebachiensis; assembly: GCA_035222895.1. NCBI lineage: Eukaryota > Metazoa > Echinodermata > Echinoidea > Camarodonta > Strongylocentrotidae > Strongylocentrotus > Strongylocentrotus droebachiensis. The sequence continues at coordinate 64,642 of JAVYIG010001699.1, read as the reverse complement.
TATTGTTGGGTATAAGCACTATAAATATATACAATATCAACATTTCTATTATGTATATATATCAAGATTTTCATTAAAGGTTTTGTGGAATTCTTAATTACATGTATAATAAATTTCCATCATATAATACCGGTGATCTTCTATCAACATTGTTGAAGTTTAAAAAGGGAAGAACAGTGTATTAGATGAAAGCCGATCGTATACTGCCTAATTGAAGAATGTTTGCTGATGACAGGTTCTAAAGTATTGAGAAATTACTCTTATTATCATAATTCGGGAAGAAATGTTGATATCATAGAATAATAATGACTTGGTATCCTCACGGTCGTTTATTAAAATAGCAGGATTAATAGTTATTCAATTTTATAATGGAGATTTATTCAACTGAGGTGTAAACTCACCAGTGGAAACAGAACAGTGAAACAATTTTAAACTAGATGGAACTTCGACTGCACGCAGTCAAAAATGATGCCTCCGTCAAAGAGCAAGTTTACAAACCAAAACAGAAGAAATTTTTCAAATTCAAGTTTCATTATAATCCATTAACAGGTTCTCAGAATATCGTGATTACAAGCAATTTCTCATATATACATATGACCCTTTGATCTTTGACCGAAAAATCTACTCAGTTCATTGGCTCTGCAAGATGTCCTGAGTTAAATAGTAATCCATCTGTCAGTTCTAATGAGAATGCGTTCACAAGCTATTTTTGCACACATAATGAGCCCATGACATTTGACCTTTGACCTCATGACCTAAGAATCTACTCAGTTTATTGGCTCTGCAAGATACATACATGATCTAAGTTTGGAAGGAATCCATCAATCTGTTCCAATGATAATGCGATCACAAGCTATTTTTGCATACATGAGCCGCATGACCTTTAACCTTGACCTCATGACCCCAAAATCTAATCAGTTCATCGGCTCTGCAAGATACATACATGACCAAAGTTTGGCAGTAATCCATCAATCGGTTCTTCAGATAACGCGATCACGAGCTGTTTTTGCACACATAATGAGCCCTGTGACCTTTGACCTTTGACCTCGTGACCCCAAAATCTAATCAGTTCATCGGCTTTGCAAGATACATACATGACCACAGTTTGGCAGGAATCCATTAATCGGTTCTTGAGATAACGCGATCACGAGCTGTTTTTGCATACATAATGAGCCCTGTGACCTTTGACCTTTGACCTCGTGACCCCTAAATCTAATCAGTTCAGTTTGGCAGGAATCCATCAATCGGTTCTTCAGATAACGCGATCACGAGAACGGGACGTACGGACGGACGGACAACCCGAAAACATAATGCCTCCGGCTACTTCGTAACGGAGGCATAAAAAAAAAAAAAATTTTGTTTGGACAGCATACATCAAGTCATATGCACTGCATACTCAACATCATTTCCTATTGCTTCTTGGCAGTTTCGTTGACCATAGAATGGTATCGGATGACTATAGAACTCAAGTTTTTTTTTTTTTTTTGCTGTTGTTAAGAATCATGTAACGAATCACAATATAAATAAAGTTGTTATGCTTATTATCTCCAAACATTGTTGTACCACTGTGGTAGCTGTACTTCTTGGTTTTATCGAGTAAGTGTTTTGTCTCATTTGCATGGGTGTTGATTCATCTACATTAGGGGGGGGGGGCATTATATATAAACGGCAATACATGTGCGTGTCCGTGTGTGTGTGCGTGTATGTTTTGGGGGAAGGAATCTTAGAGGCTCCAGCTCATTCCAACATGGAAACTTCCAAATATTCTGTCAATTGTCAACTAATATTCACGTAGCGAGGTGGTCTCTTTCTCATTGTGCTATTAACTTGTCTTTCAATTCAATTCAATTCGATAATGGTTTATTATGTAATTTCAAAATACATGCGTCTTAATTGTCATTTTACATGAAAAACATCAGAAGCTGGATTATTCATGTTTACATGTTGACATAATAAAGTGACAAATTGCATATTTAAATATTGACACGTTAAAAAGATTGTTAAAAATACACTCAAAATAACATTACACGTCAAGAATAACAAAAGAAAGTTCTATACTCTCGTTTAGAATAAATACATTGGATTTTAAGACTAAAGACGACTGAGGTGAAGACTAGTACTGTGTTTGAAATTTAACATTTAGTTAAAAAAGCATTTAATTATGGTTAATTAGATTGATCAAATATGGTAAAGGGCTAGTTTTGAAGCAATTGGTTTTGCATTTGACATTATGATATGTAGGAGTCTGACGTAATGATATTCTAATTTCTTTTTTTGAAGGTAGCCAGTTCTGGCATGCTGGGTGAATTGCTAAAGATTTTGCAAATATTCTACACAGTACTAGTCTTCTTTCCTCAAGTGTACTTAAATTGCATACTTGACATGCATGTGAATATGACATAAAATTAGAGCCTAAAATAATTTTGGAAACCCTCCGTTGTATTCGTTCGAGACTGTTTTTCTGTTCAGATGTAAGACCACTATGAAACACAGGGGCGCAATATTCTAATACTGGTCGTATATAACCTGTGTAGATTAATACGAAATCATTTAAAGGTAAATTAAATTTCTTAAGTTTCCTCAATATATACATTTTTCTATTACATCTTTTCATTAGCTCATCAATATACAAATTCCACTTTAGATCAGACTGGATGATCACTCCGAGAATTTTAGCACTATGCCTATTACACAACTCGGTGTTGCTAATAAAGAGAATTTCTGGGTCTGGTGGATTTTTCATGAAACTAAATTGGAGGGTAAAACACTTTGAAGGATTTAGTGACATGTTATTCACAGTAGACCAAGATTGCACAGAATTATGTACTGACTGTAATTGTGAGACATCTGTAGATTTCCGACATTTTACTAACGAGAGGTCGTCGACATATTTAAAATACGGTATAGAAAGTTGGTCACATAAATCGTTAACCATAATTAAAAAGAAAGTTGGCCCAAGACGTGTACCTTGATCTGACATGGTCGTTATGGTAAATAAGTTGTGATAGGCGTGAAAATGAACATAATGACAGTATTACAACAACAACAACAACAAAAACACTAATGCAGTACAGTACTAGTAATTAAAGGAAAAGAGGCATATCAGGATGCGTATTCTGTAGAAGTGTGCGAGGGGTTTACCCCAGTCAAATGTACGAGGACATAACGAGAGAGAGAGAGAGAGAGGGGAAGGGGTGTTTGATTAAAGGGAAAGTCCACCCTGAAATTAAGTTAGTTTTAATAGGAGTAAAAAAATGAGAGAAACAAGTCAGTGAAAGTTTGAGCAAATTCCGATTTAAAAATAAGGAAGTTAGGATTTTTTAAGTTGTGATCAATCAAACACAAATTGGCAACTCTATGACGTATCATGCGAGCTCAACTTCCATTTGCTTAGTACTAAAAAAATCTAAAATTTTCATTTTCCCTCAAGAAAAATTTCAACCATACATGCACCCTAAATATAATAATTGCAAATATGTTTCTATACTCCCCCTGCAAGGAACAAATATATATTCCGTCATCAATAACGAAGAAAACATGATTTTATGGAATATTATGCACAAAGCAAATGAAGGAGAGCTCGTATAATAAGTCACAGAGTTGCCAATTTGTATTTGATTGATCACAACTTCAATAATTCATAACTTTCTTATTTTCATTCAGAATTTGCTCAAACTTTCACTCACCTGATTTTCTTATTATTCTGTCTCTATCGAAACAAACTTATTTTGGGGGTGGACTTTCCCTTTAAAATAAGGTGATATGACACTTCTCCACACCCTTTCTCAATCGCTAAGCGTTTAAGTTCGCATTCCATCAACCGAGTAAGACCATTAGCCCCGAACAATGACAGTGCCCCTTATTAACTAGACCCATGCAAGGACGAATTCTGCAGCCGGCCATTCCACCTCACGTCGCTAAACTATTTTTACTACTGGATTGACAAAACCTAAAGGAGTTTAGAAGCTTACTCATTAAGGGACATTTAATTTTAAGATCAGCAACGCCACATTAAAAAAAAAATGCTTTTAGTTTCATTTATCTTTAACATGAGTGCTCCACAATAACGGAATATTGCAATATTTTCACTAAGTGATGCAGAATGTAAGCGGATTGCGCAAGGCCAATCCGACACGTCACACCTACATGTTGACATTACGCAATTCTTATTAAACATGCATGAGAGCAAGATAAGAATTACGAAAGACCTGCGGTGCTGACACATAATTGTTGAAGATAAATGTTAGAACGGAAAGTGGTAGTATCCGCAAAATAACACTTATAATATATAGGGGCACGCCGGGGGGGGGGGAGCACCTTGCACCCCAGACGATCATGGAAACCAGGGTGCATGATGAATTTGGGTACGCCGCCCTCATTTTTCATGCTAACAAAATCAGTTAAACACCCCCGATATATAGGAGTGGACGTCTCAAAATGGAGGACAACGGTGCGCATATTTCACTTTTCTTCCGAGAGCATGGGCTATTGAGAAAATTTCCAACATCTTGGTATTAATGTCTGGATACGCCACTGTGAGGTTGTATTACACATATGTCAGGAAGTCACTCGTATAGTGGTCTTTGTATGACGATGAAAAGAGGCTGAATTCGGCAGTAACATACTGATGCACGTGAGAAGACACCACATCCTCCTAAAAAATATAAAATATGATGATTTATACCTATCGCATGGCATCTGTGCCAGCTATAGCTCTCGAGTTAGTCTACTCAGAAGACGAAGACCCGATGAGATCATGTTGAAACTTATTTGCTTGAGAGCAAAGCAACAAGATTTTTTTCTTCAGATTTCAACCCAATAAAATACTATTTATGAACTTTATTCTAGTAGTAATAGTAGTAGTAGTAATAGTAGGAAATAGAGAGAGGGAGAGAGAGGGGGCCTACTAGCCATTCAAAGAGGGGTTAGCCTCTCTCCCCTCTCCCAGATGTCCAATTTTAACTTGAAATACAGAAATGTTGAAAGATATGCTAGTCAAATATCATCAGGAAATAATATAAAATGCAAAAGATTGAACATTTTACAATGAGCGGGGAGGGTCGACGGTGTATGGTTTAAAGTAAAAGAATATGGGATAATTTTACATCTAGAGTACGATATTAAAGGAGAGGGGTGTTGGTGACTGTCCCCTCCCCCTCCCCCACCCACCACGTTGAATATGTTTAATATCTATGACGTATTACAATGAGTGAATCTCTGAAAACACGCCCTTAAATCTTTGGAATTCCCATGTTGCTATTGCGCACGCGCGGGAAAGATAGTAGTCAACTCTGTATGTTAAGCCCTCGTTACATTTTCAAGTGATTTCGTGATTGTGTCATATAATCATCAAATGTGATTGCCGAGATTGTGATATCTTTCGTTATCGTTACATACTAATATCTTGAACAAGGTCTATGCATACAAATTACGACTGTCGAAATTGGGATTTTAAGAGCAGAGGCAAAATTGAAATGTTCAATCTACAGTCCGGCGAAATTGCAGTGGGAATGCATTTTGAACTACGTTGGCAGATTTGAAAATCCTAGATAAGGTATGCATACTGTATGAGAAGTAAAACTTATATGTATCCACGAGTCTGGTCTTTTCTTTGACGAGACGAAAAATGATCAACATGAGATTGCATCTCTGTTTATTTTGTTAATATACTTTCATTTGATAATTTTTTAATATATCATTCTCATTACATTAAAGCAATTCTCATATATAAAACATTAACATGTTTAAACATATTTGTGGCTTACACCCAGTAGATAAGATCGATTGAACGATCTGTAATTGAAAAACAAGTCAGAAAAAATCTTGGAACCAGCGGGATTTACATGTTTGTATAGAGACCCGTTACCAGGATTTAAGTGGTGAAGAGGGGGCGGGGGATGCACACATTAAATAGGGAGGATTCTTTCGACGACGCGAAGCGCCCGAGCGGGGTGAGAGGGGGAGGCCCTCTTTCCCATGTGAGGGAAAATTTAGCATTATTCTATTTGAAATTCAAGTTGTAGGTACAATTTTCAACAGCACAACGGTACGTCTTATCTGAAATGAATCTGACGCGAAACTATTATTAAAGGGAAAGTCCACCCCAGGATTTTTTTTAGCTGACGATATAGACCTAATAATACCATGAAGAATGATACAAGTCTCATTAAAATCCATGATCACATAACGAAGATATATCGACTTTTTAATCGAAAATCAGCCGCCCCCCCCCAAATGCAAATGCGTTACATGGGCATGAAACGATCGCCAAAAAATAACCGATAGTATCGAAATTGTGACGTATGTTGCGAGCTGCCTTCTTATTTCGCAGACATTCACTTTCGCTCGCGGTACACTGTTATCGCACTGACACGACGAATCATGAATGAAAGTGAAAGCGAAAGTGAATGTCTGCGAAATAAGAAGGCAGCTCGCAACATACGTCACAATTTCGATACTATCGGTTATTTTTTTGGCGATCGTTTCATGCCCATGTAACGCATTTGCATTTGGGGGGCGGCTGATTTTCGATAAAAAAGTCGATATATCTTCGTTATGTGATCATGGATTTTAATGAGACTTGTATCATTCTTCATGGTATTATTAGGTCTATATCGTCAGCTAAAGAAAATCCTGGGGTGGATTATCCCTTTAAAGGCGCAGTCCTCCCTGATAATAATTTGACTTTCATAGAAACAGGGCAGCTAAAAAATTGGGCTAATTTCGATTAAAAATAATGAAGTTATGAATGTGAAGTTGCAATCAATCAAACATAAATTGGCCACACACTGTGACATATCTCGCGAGCTTCGCTCCAAGTTGCTTTGTATATACATTTTTTTTTCTGGGGGTGGGGGGCTCCTGTCGAATTTGCATTGAGTTGTTTTCTTCTTCGACATTGAGACATTAAAAATCATAGTATTATGTAATGGGTCCCATAATGTGGGCGAGGGCGCAACAGGAGACTCAACAGGTGGCGTAGTCTTTAGGAGTATACGCGGGGGGGGGGGGGCATTATCCCAGTCGAATAGCATATACAATGAAGAGAGAGACAAAGACAAGAGGGGTGTTTGATAAAAAGAAGATGATATGACACTTCTCCACACCCTTTCCCCGTTGCTAGACGTTTAATTCGCATTCCATTCACCAAGTAAGACCGTTGGCCCAAGAATATGGCAGTGCCCCCTATTACTAGACCCATGCAGGGCGGATTTTGGAGGGGGTGGGTGATGGGTGGGTCAAAAGCAACTGTACCCCACTTTTTAGCTTGGCTGAAGAGGGCCATTGGGTGTATGTTTTATAATTTATTTGCACATTTCTTTCGTAACTGCATGCCCCTACCCCTCTCATACATAATTCTGGAGCCGTCCATTCCATCTTTTCACACTGGCGCTATTAAAGTCAACCACATCTTTGAAGTTGACTCTTTGATTGACAGTTTCTAATATGAGTTTAGTAGCTGATCACTCACTAAGGAACTTTTTCTTCTAAGATTAGCAATGCTACAGTTTTTAAAAATGATTTTAGTTTTATCAATCTTTAACATGAGTGTCCTAAACTTATATAATATTGCAATAATTATGTTTACTATGTGATACAGAATGTAGGCGGATATTGCGCAAGACTTATCCGACACGTCACATCTGCATGGTGACATTGTAATGTTCAGTTTCGGTTTCGCTTGAAATTTTATTACAGGCTATTTCTTGAAGATATCGACTACTTTAATGATTCAATTCTAATGATTTTATTTCTCATTTAAAATGAATAAATATTGTTGACTCCTTGATTGACAGTTTCTAATATGAGTTTAGTAGCTGATCACTCACTAAGGATCTTTTTTTTCTTCTAAGATTAGCAACGCTACATTTTTAATGATTTTAGTTTCATCAATCTTTAACATGAGTGTCCCAAACTTACATGATATTGCAATATGTTTACTAAGTGATACAGAATGTAAGTGGATTGCGCAAGACCAATTCGACACGTCAAATCTGCATGTTGACATTGCACAATACTTATTAAAGATGCATGAGAACAGGATATGAATTATCAAAGACCAATAGTATTGATACGTTATATTATAGAAGGATGACTTATAGTACAGAAGTACAATATAATGGTCTGTACAGCCCGCCATATACGCTGAAAATGAAATTATGAAAATATTGACCCCAAAAATCGGCAAATTTTGAAGTCATTTGCGTCCGTTCCGAAAAATCTTCATTCTAAAAACAGATATCCGCTAAATTTTAGGTATGAAGTGGTACCAACTGATTGTTTAATATCTTGACTTGCAAATTATGAAAATATCTAATTTTGTATAGATCGCATTAAACAAAAATCTGCTGTAAACCCCTGTAAGAACTCGATCAGCAGGTCGTCTGACCGTTCGAATTTGACACAATTTTTTGTCAATAAACAATGAGCATGCGCAATAGTGCCTTGGAAGAAAATATCAAAGAGAGCATGCGCTGTTCTGCCCAGGGAAAAATAGTGATAAATATTCGGCGCTCTGGCAAAGATGTGATAAATGTGCGTTCATCTGTGGCAATAGACAAGTAACTATTTGACAGGTGGCTGGTGAAACCAACAAACTATATTATGACCCATGAAACCAACAAGTTCAATACACCTACAACGTCGACCTTGTGGGCTTTATGACATATTTGAGGGTTTTCGAGACAAAAGGGCGCGAAACATACATGCCGCATTCGTGAACCACATGACTACATTTCCTAGGTTTGACAAAACCGACAAATCAGATTTTGCGACTTCTGAGAACTTCTCTTTCAAAAAATTTAGTGGGCATCTGCAATTCCCCATGCTGCCGTGATTTTGATTTAAATATATTTATGTTTTTGAATATATTACGGTATATTTGTCATGTGTAGGCTACCCATATTGTATACAAACATAGAGGAATATGTCCCTTAACTGACAATAATCCGTGTATTATTGGTAATACTTCATTAGTTGTTATTGAACCTAAATGTGATCATTCTTATCTCATGCAAAACCTGAATTAAAAAAATGATTCTTACTTTTCGATCCATTCATTTCATTCTCTTCATTTGGACTATAATCCAATTCAATCCTTCCATTTCCATACACTTTACAGATGCTTCCGTATGATGCAATGTGATATTGCATGACATGAACAATGGCGGAGAAGGCTTTGAACGATAAAACCAACCTCCAATCGAGAGGTCCATACCAGGGTGATGAAAAAAATTGTTTACCAGGTCCCACGAACAAATCGAATGCCAGCAGTGTGTCCAAGGTTCACGAGGATAAAAGCGTGCGACCTAAGGAGAAGGTGGACAGCTGAAAGATTACGAAGAGCAGTTCACCCGGAATGACCCATTACATCGGTCCGAAAGACATTGCTGGCCACTTTGGAAAGAGGCAAGACGGAAGACATGGGCAGGGAGGCCAAAGGCAGCAAAATGGAGGCAGGGTAGGAGGAAGGCCACACTCTTCAAAAACACCATCCAAAACTGGGTCAAGAGGAAGGGCGGTAGAGGTTGAAGGTTGCGGAACCAGCGTCGGTACCAATCATCAGCCTTCTCAACGTGGCAGTCGCTTGTAAGTTTGTCTCATTCACACCATCGTCGGTGACCTCTGTGAACACGGACGGGTCGATTTTAAGTAAAAAACTTCTGCTAAAAATATTTCAATCTTACAAATGCAATTTCGTTTTACTATATCTATAATGTATTTTTTTCTTGTTAGGGGGGGGGGGACGTTCAGTGTCTTTTTAGAAAAAGTGTGAAACATCTTAAATGTCTCTTAAAAAAAGACTCTCTTCGGAGGACTTATCTTATAGAATTTTTTTCTTTGCAACTGTAGTTTTAACCAATGGAACCTTTTAAGCAGTGATGTCAGATCTATCTTTACAGAATACATCTCTATAGAGACGAAATCAATGACTGGGTAGACAGGTCTTTCATAGAAGCTTTACACATTTAATATGCAGCTATAAAGTTAAACTGTCATGATCACATTTTTTTGAACTAAATAAATCATCATACGATATAGTAGCAATGATATCATTAAGTCATATTTCTGCTTGAGAAAGTAGATGAATGTATAAATATCGTTCTGACAAATGTTAATGTCTGAATATTATACAAGTTAAGGAAAGAGGCGTACATTAAAAAGAAAATGGCGAACGGAATGGGTTATAAAATACTGACCCTCGTCTTTTTTTACCTGTGTTAATAATATAACTGTATTTTTTTTGCTAGATTGTGTATCTTGATCAAAAGTCTTATTACTTATTACCACTATCAGTCTTAATTTTGTTCTTGTTTTCTAAATTTATGTATTGTACTTTTTTACCAAATTGTCTATGTCTACAAGTATTTGTGTTCAACTAACTTTTAAACGTAGACAAAGCTTTTGTGATTTGTTTCCAGCAAAATACTGCATAGGTTCTACACCTACATTATTTATTTTCTTTTCTATTAATTCCCTCCAATTTTTAACCCATCTATTAGAGTATTTCCCCCAGGATCAAAGGACAAGCGTATGTTTCGACCTATCAGCTTAAAGTTCTTAAACCAGCTCCTTCGGATGGAGCCTTCAGAGGCAGCAATTCAACTTGGTTCATTGAAAGGAAGTTTTATGGCAGGACTTGAAGAGGAGAACATGGATGCCAATAAACAGCGCTTATTTTGGGATGTTCTTGCCCATATTTCTGACAATGTTGGTGTAGCCAGTACTGTCATTATGCTACTTACGGTGGCCGTTGGCTCTAAACTCCTTAACACACACCTACCACTTCGTCTGATGCATCTGAGGGAGAGGGCACACCAAGGAGGTACACGCGAGTGTCTAGGTTTTATCGCTGTACTCGTCACAGTATTTGGATCGATGATCTCCAGCATACCCAGCCGGGCTGCAGAAATCAAGGTACCCTTGGTTCCCATGACAGACGTCGTGAACGCAATGGATGAAGAATCGACACAGGACATCAAGCCCTCTCTCGTTGCCCTGGTGCAATATATTGTGTCTGTTGAAGCGGAGAAAGAGTTCACGCGCCAGAAGCATCGGAATGCTTCATCTAAACCACCGCCAGATGACTTCCGACAGCAGAGTATTCTTCCAACTTATCAAGAGCTCACACCATCTTATCGACCATACTTGAGGCCTCATATAGTTAACGTAGTTTACCCTAACGCGGATCATTACTTTGACGTACACTTCAGGCTCATGAAAGAGGATTTCATCCAGCCTCTAAGAAGTGGTTTGGGGGGATACCTTCACAACAAGCAAGTTCATCCAGATAATAGGGTTAAGGTCAATGATATTCGGGTCTATGAGAACGTAGAACTGGTCCGACCCAAAACGGACTATTCGGGTGTTTCCTATTTGAAGTCATTCAAGAGGCAACCTCATGTCAGATGGGAAATGTCGAAGCGTTTGATTTATGGCTCACTAGTCCTACTTTCGGAAGATGAATTCAAGACCTACATTCCAGCCACTGTAGCAAACAGCGAAGCAACGCAACTTGCACGTGGGCTGGTTGGCCTACGCCCTATAGATACAGGAATGTCATCTATTGTTGACAAAACATTTGTCATGGTGGAATCAACAGTTTTCTTCGAGGCATATCGACATGTCTTGGTCGGCCTACAACGGGTAAGCCCTGCAGCCTTTCCAATGGCAAAGCATATTATTGACCTTAAGCCTGACATTAACCCCCCAACCTACCTAATGCATCTGAGCCAAACTTGACGTGTCAAATCTAATGGTTTACCGAAAACAGAGGAACAAAGCTTGTGACATCGCTATGACCAAACATCAGAAGACTGCATCTCGAGTCCAGTCCCAGCACAAACGTAGACCCTTTCCTATTTCAGTGCTAAATGGATATGCCTGGCCTGCATCCGGGGAAACCATTCTGAACCCATCTCAGCTAGAAGCAGTAAAAGCAGCGCTCACACAGGAACTGTCCCTTATTCAAGGACCTCCTGGGACGGGGAAAACGTACATCGAATTAAAAATTGTGGAAACACTTATTAAGAACATGAGTTGCTGGTCAGATAAGGAAATCGGTCCTATCCTATTGGTATGCTACACAAACCATGCTTTGGATCAGTTCCTACTCGGTATCATGCAATTCCAGGATACAGGCATCATTAGAGTTGGAAGTCGAAGCAAATGCATAGAACTGGAAAAACACAATCTGAAGGAAGTCATTCGAGAGCAACGTTTCAAGAAGGCTATGAGCGATAAGTACATCAGACGCCGAGCTGGGACCATCAGAAAAGAAACCGCATTGGCAAAGAAGGCTCTAGAGGGCTTCCAAACCAGAATCCAGTTGAGTTCCCAGGGTATTTTGAAAGAGAAAGAGTTCAAGCGCTTTCATATTATGTCTGACGAACACTTCAACAGTATGACGAGGATGGAGAAACTCGGGCATGCCGATTCATGGATGATAGAATGGCTTGTTCCTGATGATGAGAGTGTAAAGAACTTTGTTCAAAATCAAGAGGAAGAGACCACACGAGACAACAAAGGAGAGGAAAGGAAAAGAAACGACAAACATGACGATGAAACAATGGTGTGAAGTATCGACGTGGAGAATGAAAGAGAATGGATTGAGGCACAGCGAGTGATCGATGATGATCTAGAAGATGATGAAATTCTTGAAGTGGAGGTAGTCAAAAACGTCTTTCCGCTAGTTTATTTCGACGATCTCATGTCATCGGACGACATGAACAGGAGAGAGAAGGGATTTCTGAGGGAAAAGATTACCATGCAAAAGAAAATGCACGCGAATGAAGTTTCTAACGTTAGGGACGTTTGGCGGCTTGATATTCACCAACGTTGGGGCTTGTATCATTACTGGTTAAGCGAGTATATGACGTTACTCGAAGCAAAGATCCCAGTACTCCAGAATGAGTACACTCAATTATGTGCCGAGCTGCGAGAAACTAATGACCTCGAGAAATGCTTGGTTTTACAGCAAGCTACAATAGTCGGTATGACTACTACAAGGACTGCTAATGACCGCGAAGTGCTACAAAGAGTTAAACCGAAGATCATCATTGTTGAGGAAGCTGCAGAAGTGCTAGAGTCGCACATTATCACATCGCTACATTCTTCCTGTGAGCAGCTTATCCTAATTGGTGATCATCAGCAACTTCGCCCAAAGCAACATGTGTACCAACTAGCAACAAGATTTCACCTCGATGTGTCCATGTTTGAACGACTGGTAAAGAACGGGTTCCCCTACAAGAAACTCAAGCAGCAACATCGTATGAGGCCTGAAATATCATCTTTGATGAGAGAACACTTCTACCCGGAGCTGGAAGACCACGAATCAGTGTGTTCGTACAAAGACGTAAAAGGAGTGGAGAAAAACGTCTTCTTCCTCGATCACACACAGAGAGAGTCACATGTAAGCGAGACAATGAGTCACTACAATCTCCATGAAGTTGACTTTACGGTGGCATTGTGTAAGTACCTTCTGAACCAGGGTTACACGCCCCAGCAGATTACCATAGTCACTGCTTACACTGGACAACTACTGAAATTCAAAGAGAAAATGGACAGAAGTACATTTGAAGGAGTCACGGTGGCTTCAGTCGACAACTACCAAGGAGAAGAGAATGACATCATTCTTTTGTCCTTTGTACGAAGCAGTCAAAATGGCAAAATAGGTTTTCTGAGCATCGCAAACAGAGTGTGCGTGTCGCTCTCCAGAGCAAAGCAAGGGATGTATTGCATAGGAAATTTCACCCTCTACTCTGAGAAATGCGATCTGTGGAAAGGGATCTATGGCGACTTGAAAGCAAATTGTCGTGTAGGAAACACGATGATGTTGCACTGTTACAACCATCCACACAACAAGACAGAAGTGACAAGAGCAGCTGACTTTCGGAATGTGCCTGGTGGAGGATGTGGAATTCCTTGTGACACATTACTCGATTGCGGGCATGTGTGTGTGGAATTGTGCCACCCGGTGGATCAGCTGCACCAACAGTACATTTGCCCTTACCCCTGCACCAAGAGATGTAAAAGAGGTCATGCATGTTCTGACATCTGTGGAAACAAATGTCCCCCATGTCGTATAACGATGGAAAAGAAACTGCCTTGTGGACACGTTCGTATGATGAAGTGTTCCTGGGACCCTAAATCGGTCACGTGCAATGTGATGGTTGACAAAATAAAGCTTCCTTGTAAACACCTACACACCCTACCATGTCATCTGGATGTCGACAGATTTGACTGTCCAAAAATAGTTCAAAGACACCTTCAGTGTGGCCACACCAAATTTGAGAAGTGCAGTGAGCATGGGATGTGCTCAGTCATTGTGAGCAAGGACTTACCATGTGGACACATTAAAAGGATGAAGTGCTCCCTGACAGAGCAGCCTGACATTGTCTGTAACGAAATAGTTCTGAAGATTCTACCATGTTCTCATACAGAAGGACTTCAATGCAACGTTGAGCCAGATAAATTCCGTTGCCTTAAAGTTGTGAAAAAGACACGTCCGTCATCCGGTCACGTCTTGACAGAGGAATGCTCAGCAGAAAGTGATTGTTCCAATATTGTCTGCAAGAATCTGCCGTGTGGTCATCAGAAGGATGTGGAATGCTGTAAAGATGTGCATAAAGTATTCTGCAAAGAACAATGTGAGAGGGACCTCGCTTGCGGCCACATATGCTCTAGGATATGTGGAGACACCTGTGTTACAGAGTGTAATGTGCTCGTAACCCAAAGTGACTGGCCATGTGGCCACAAAGTTACAGCGAGGTGTATCGATAAACCGGATTCTTGCAAGGTCAGATGTCAGACGGAACTTGAATGTGGACACATATGCAAGGGGATATGTGGAAAATGTATGGGAGGGCGATACCACGTGCCATGCCGAGAAACATGCGATCGTACTCTGGTCTGTGGACATTAGTGCACCCTCAGTTGTGTCAGTCCCTGTCTTCCTTGTTCTAAGAGCTGTGACAACTTCTGCGACCACATGAAATGCAATCACCCATACGGAGAAGCTTGCCCTCCTTGTACGAAACAATGCAACTGGAAGTGTCCACACCACAAGTGCAGAACGCTCCGCTGCGAAACATGTTCCAGACCACCTTGTGATGAACCGTGTTTGAAGAAGCTGATGAAGTGCGGCCACCCCTGTTCCGGTCTGTGTGGAGAGATCTGCCCAGAACTGTGCCGTATCTGCGACAAAGTGAAGCTGAAAGAAACCTCTTTTGGATTACAGGATACAGAGGAGTCGAGGTAATTGAACATACTCTATTTCTCTGTGCAGTATTACTTTAAAAAGTATACTATATCTCTCACTTCTTTTGCTCTTTCTTTCCGGGCTTGTTTTTATCATTTCGAAAACTTATTCAAGAATCGACTTGAAGAGGTACGCTATAACAGAAAGACCGTAGTTATTACAATGACAGTAGAACACAGTCTTCTGAAATTTATGATGACATTATACGATTATATTCATTTTGAAATCAAGTTAAAGCTTTCGTTATTTGTTGTCATTTAGATACATCCAATTGGAGGAATGCGGGCACGTCTTTGAGGTAACTGGTCTTGATAGGCACATGGGACTCAACCAGCCGGAAACCACCAACACACTGCTTTTGGTAAAAAACACACAATAACTTACACATCTGAAACATTTCACTGTGTTTTGTAATGACATGCACCTAGCAATATAGCAATCAGAATAGTAAATTTTCATGAAAGGCAATTGTAGTAAATGTCATTAGTGATTATGATAATAATAATAATACAAATAATAACAATAGTAATAACACCTATTATTATCATTGTACAATTTATGTATGGTAGTGCATATCACAATATGATATAAAGTCTTCAAAGGACTTTGAATATATGGGTAAATAATTATCTCAATACCAGAATATTGTGATATATTGATTTTTTGTTTACCTAGACCAATCAATCTTTCTTATTTTCCTCACAGTTAAGGAAATGCCCAAAATGCAACACGCAATTTCGTCACAGAAGACGCTATGGAAACGTCATGAAGCTGGCGAAAAGACATGTGTTGCATGTCAAGAGGAAACTGGAAGCAAAGGAAATACAGGTTGTGGCAGGAAAGTGTGATATGAAACAGGGGATGAAGAGCACTCTTACCCAAAGGAATCTAGAACCCCTAGCGATAGGGGAACAGGCAACTAATACGTACATTGATGGAACTGCAAATAACACTGAGCGAGGGAACCAAGGATACCCAAATGTCCGGCAAGTCACGTCGGGACAAGTCAAGTCGCAATACTCGACATACTGTGTGGAAAGGACACATCGATGAGACCCAAGAACTGATGGCAGAGCTGGGAAATGCAGTTCTTAGGGATGCTACCAGCTTTTCGTACCAAGAGGCTCGTGACTTACACAGAGAAACGTGCAGAACCATGTTCACGGTACTCCTACTGATCCAGGTTGTAAAGTCTACGGGTAGCCAAGGTATCCAGGCTCTTGAAGATTCCATCAAAGTACTCGGGAATAAAGCCTCCCTCCGCAATGAAGACTTGGAACAGATAAGACCGGTACTTGATTACTACTACAAAGCTACAAGCAGTGAATGGCCAAGGATCATCCCGGAATTGTACCCACGACGTCAAATAACCTTTGCTCGTGACAGATGGTGTCGATGTCCCAAGGGACACACGTTCACGATTCAAAATGATTAATCTAGCATTCTTACAATGGACTGTGAGATATGCTTGCGTATGGAAGCAAGAGGAATTCCCGGAGGAGCGTTTCAAGGATTCCCATCAAGGCATACAAGTGCTTCACATGGTACTGAGTTTCGGAAAGCAAAGGGCTTGACAGAGGGTGAATATCGCCGTCTGGCGATTGCCGTTCCAAGCTGTGGGATACGACGGGGACCGGGGCTAATGCCGTACGAAAACAAGCGAAGTGTGAAGAATTCTCCAATTAATCCAGTTGATCTTGGGTTTCTTAACAGAAGTTCAGGAAAAGTGGAGAGTTTATCGCAAGCTGGTACAAGCACTGGGGAAAGCAAGGGCAGAAGAAATGAAAGACAATCTACTCTCCCGACTGCAAGTACGAAACCCCAAGCCAGCGCAGTTTCCAAGGAGGGGTCGAAACAACAACCTAGCAAACGCCGTAATAAAAGTGCTAGTACTGGTAAAACACTTGCTCAAGGTACTGAAGATAACAGATCTGCTGGTGTGCCAAGTACCACTATCAACAGAAGAGCAGGGCAACCTTCTCAGGGTGCATGTGCCAAGGACCAAACATCAGGTAGCAAGATGAACAGAGCTACACTGTCTAAGCCAGGTTGGGCACCGCAGACTGGTTCAACTGCTTTTCAGGACACATCCAAAACTCGCGGAGCAAGTCGAGGAACACCAAGAAAATCAGATAGCACCCCAAAGAACAAGGGAAAGCCACAAGAAAAGATGCCGCCTAGTCAAGGGAAGGCTAAGACTCCCAAGTCAACAGGTGCTGGCGCCACAGCTGACCAGGGCCAGCATGGAACCTCTCACAGACGAAACCGTGGACGAGGATGTGGGGGATGCGGTGTAAACAGCTAGGTTGATGATCAAGAGAGTAGGTCTGGAAGGTCTGGTGATGCTCAAGAACGTAGTGGTACAGGGGAACAGGACAGTTCGAATTCCCGTCGAAGAAACCGCAGGAAAAAGTATAATGAAAATGAATAAGTGCATACAGTCAAACCTACTCTATGACCACCTGTTTACAAAGACCACATTTTTTTGTTTCCCATTGAGATGTGTACAAATGGAACCTGCCTACAAAGACCATTATTTCTGTTTCCCTTGGGCGGTCGCTATAAACAGGTTTGACTGTATTTTAAGAAAGTTTCAATTCAATATTAATTTTGTCTAAATTCATTTTTCTTATATGAGAATTATGTATGTTAACAAAGATCAGTTCAGAATTACTTGTTTATAATTTTGATATTGCTTGGATTATTTAATGTGATATATGTGACATGGACTGAAGAATTTAAGGGAAAACAACCCCCCCCCCCCCCCCCCACTCCCCGTGAAAAAAAAAAAATCAAAAAAATAAGGAGCTGATATTGTACCGGTTTCAGCTGCCTACACACAAACCTGGATCCATATTTTTTATAAAATTGTTTATATCATAGTGCGTATCATTTGAAGGCTGTAGAACTGTAAGTCTACTATTATGTTACTGAACTATTCAGTTTAAAGGATATTTGTTTATAAAATCTTGGAGTACACAGCGAAATAGATTGCATAATACATAATTCAATATTATAATTACACAAAGGTTTCGTTGTGAACGAACTGAATAACAAAATATGGCACTCGAAAATATCCTTCTTTTCACCCTTTATATAAACAAAAAAAATCATTCAAGCATTCTAAATATAACCTTGGAGAAGTGTGAAAGTATGGATTGTTACATTTTACACCACACGGCACGATGACACAATAAGTATGTATGATAACACTTCTTCTATTTTTGTTCTAAAATTGTCGAATATATTTCGGTTAAACAAATAATAATAACCTTCGAAATCTTCCGATATTTATCTTTCCTATTTTGGTTCAAATGTCAACGAAATGTAATGGTTCCTTTTATTGTATACCCTATATTTTGTCTTGTGCAACCTGCGAGAGACACATTCGTATTTTCGGAATAACACTGTGCGATGCGCTTGGTTTAATTGCTCAATTTGTTGGCTCATCTCGTTATTAAGGATATTAGTATTCTGAAATGAGATGCCATAATGCATCAACAAGACCAGGAAACTTAAATATTAAGAAAACATTGATTTGTACAAATGTCGAATTAATAATGATATCCAAGGTTTGTAGTCTTAGAAATGTAATATTCCTTATCGCGGAAATATTGTTCAGAATCATACAATGCACCCTTCCGACACAAGTGCATGATCGTAAAACCGCAGGTGTAGCGGTATAGATCTCGACGATGCAATATTTAAGTGAATATGTGAATAACGACTTCATATTGAATTGAATTTATTTCTTCTGCAACATACAAATCAAATTACATTTCAGCAATATAACATATCCAATATGTAACAAGTTTTTGGAATGTGTATACAATAGTGATAGTGAAACAGCCTACTTTGTTTTATATTTAGCTTGTAAATAGACTGCATTATACTTATCCTTGTATTATTTTCACTATTTACATTGTTCATGTATATATACTTTGTGTTTACTAGTTGGTTCATTGTTCATGTTTGTACTTTCATACACTATATACCAATTATCGTTTGTATCTTTGTGTCATTATCTATGTATAATGTATGCGAATTGTGGGGGTCAAAGAGTCAATAAAATTATAATTTTAACATTCGAATAAAATAATAAATGATGAAATTAAACTCAAAATTTAACTGATAACACAAAACCAAGTAGTGTTTATTAACAAAGTTGCAGGAGAGAAAGGGCTATTACACTAAGCGATTGCTTGATAGCGTGATAGCACTTGATAGCCTATATAACTTTGAATTGAAAAGTGCTGATATTTATCAATTGTGTACTATTGAAGAAAATACACAAACTTGAGTAATTAAAGTCAATTAGGTATTTTTTAATTTACGTTTTTACATCTTCGCACATTTTTGACTTAACACATTGATTGCAAGATGAAATTTGATTAATCTTAAATCTATTTGGATAAAGAGGTTATAAAAAACATTTGTTATTCTTTTCGTTGATGTATTACCGCTTATCTTGATAAAAAAGAAGAAGCTGTATCAACGATAGATGTTTAATATGTAACCAGTGGCGGGAGGGGGGGGGGGGCAAAGTCCGGATAAAAGTTTAAAAAAAAAAGAAAAGAAGAAGGTCAACATGTTTCTCGGTCTGTCGAGTGTTTATTCTCTGACAAGTGTGGGGCCTGGACCCGCCACTGACAATACTCACTACATTAATAGTGCATATGAACAACAGAATATAACATAAGTGTATATATTAGTTTCTATGAACCCATTTCCGCGGCTGATGTTTTAAAAGTTGTTTGAATTATTTTGTCTTCAATTTTCTATATTGAGGATGGTATTGAGGTGATGTTGATATTTATAAATAGCAAAGCCTTTTGTTTACATTATGTTAATATTGTTTAAGATATTATGGATGCTTTGAAAGACACATCCACTTCATACGTCATACAATTCACATTTCAAAGATCTCGAATCGGCTTCAGTAGTATAGGCATTAACATTAATGGTTATCATCATGATGAAATTTACATGTGACAAAAAAGTCACGATACTTTATTTCCACTTTGTTCAAAGAAAGTGAAGACCAAACGATAATTTGATGTAATAAGCATTAGCTTTCAAAAACAAATAGTTGATTTCATAATGTTAACTTAGTGTAAGTCTTTAGTGACGGGTTAAAATGTTAGTATAGAATTTTTTTCTTTCTTCTCGTCATGTTATTTTCATGTCGCCACTTTCCATTGGTGTATTTTGACTGATTACTGCATGATTTGATATGATTGTTGATTTTGCCATAGATATCAAGAAAGGTGATAGTCAATGAATGATTTGCTATGAAAGACTGATCAAATTTAGACCTACTATTGATATCAACAAAGAACATCACTTTATCGCTATGGATTTGTCTGCTCACAGCAACGTGTGAATTGTGTTGTATAGGACCCTAGCCATGACAAATATACCTTATGCTAATATGGCCTTGACTTAAGAGTGATTATGAAATATATATTTAAAAAATACAATTCGTCAATATTTGAAGAACGCACGTTATCAAAATACTAATATAACATTTTTGTATCGAGGGTCTATTTAGAGAGAAATCTAACAGTAATAGCGCCATCTATAGCCCTCTATAATGTATCTCTTTACTTATTGACAAAATATGCTTTATCTTGTGACTGTCGATAAATAAAAGTACTTTACATCGGACATTGGTCCTTCTTGAAATGCTCGATTGGTATTTTATCTATTATTTGTATGGATTAACTACCATGTAGTGTAGGCGCGTATGCAGGGCGGGGGGGGGGGGGGGCAAAGTCCGGATAAAAGTAAAAAAAGAAAAGAAGAAGGTCAACATGTTTCTCGGTCTGTCGAGTATTTATTCTCTGATAAGTGTGGGGCCTGGACCCGCCACTGGTAATACTCACTACATTAATAGTGCATATGAACAATAGAATATAACATAAGTGTATATATTAGTTTCTATGAACCTATTTCCGCGGCTGATGTTTTAAAAGTTGTTTGAATTATTTTGTCTTCAATTTTCTATATTGAGGATGGTACTGAGGTGATGTTGATATTTATAAATAGCAAAGCCTTTTGTTTACATATGTTAATATTGTTTAAGATATTATGGATGCTTTGAAAGACACATCCACTTTATACGTCATACAATTTACATTTCAAAGATCTCGAATCGGCCTGAGTAGTATAGCCCCAGTCGTAAAAAAATAGGAAAAAAATAGGGGAAAAATAGGGATAAAATAGTCCAGAAAATATATTTTTTTTCTATTTTTGCCCTATTTTTTTAAAAGGAAAAAATAGGTAAAAAATAGTTTTGGAAATAGGAAAAAAATAGGTTTGAAACAATTTTTTCTATTTTTTTCCTATTTTTTTCCTATTTTTCAGACCTGAAAATAGGAAAAAAATAGGAAAAAAATAGTGTAGAAAATTATGAAGAAAATAGTGAAAAAATAGTGATAACTAGGTGCTAGTGAACAGTGAAAATTAGTGGGAAAATAGTAATAAAATAGTGGGAAAATAGGAATAAAATAGTGAGGAAATAGGAAAAAAATAGTGAGGAAATAGGACAAAAATAGTAAGGAAATAGGAAAAAAATAGCTAAAAAAATAGTAGGAAAATAGGGAAAAAATAGTAGGAAAATAGGGAAAAAATAGTAAGAAAATAGGAAAAAAATAGTAAGAAAATAGTGAGGAAATCAGAAAAAATAGTCAGGAAATAGGGGAGATCACTCATCCTTTACTTTCATGGATTTCTCAAGCACTACCATCTCACACATCCAGTCAACAACTCTGTATATTCAACTAAATCACACAGTGCAAACTTGATATAAAGAGATCAGTTATACCTAAAATGACAAGGTAATTTACCAGCTTTTGGGGGTTAATATTTCTTGGTTGCACATGACCTCATTGTCAAAAGTTTCCACTGTAGAATAGTCACCCTACTCCTACAGCTCTTTTCTCTGCATCGATGCACCTACTCAGTTTGCCAAATTCACTTCATCCTTTCAGTCTAATCCATTTAGTAGAACATTTAAAATAGTCAATGGGTATATATGGAAAATGTTATACAGTCCAGTCCTATTATAACGAACATGGATACACCAAGATGTTATTATGAGGCAATTCTCATCAGTCCCAATTTTTAAACAAACCAATGTGTTCAGTAACTTGAGTATAACATGATTTCATTTTAACAAGGAAATTGGCTTGGTCCCGAGCACCTCGTTATAATGGCAGTGGACTGTAACAAACAAAAAGAATAAAAGGGAATGTGTCCAATAAAATACATGTACTTTATTTTCCAGAGGTGAATTTCAGGACTATTACTGAGCCGATGCGGATATGCCAGACGATCACAAGCTCTCTTCCTCACTAGTAACCAAATAAAGCAGTATTCTCGACATGAGAGTGTTGTTTTCTGTCTCTTTTATTATAATTTAATTACAAAGTGCTCTTAATAATGTAATACAATTTTCAAACATCAAGAAAATCATGACAAATAATATTTTTTTCTCGTTATTTACAAAGATAACAAAATAAAATAAATCATAGAACAGATTTTTCAACAATGCACGTACCGGTATGCTTTATAGTACAGTTGACATGTTACATAATTTTCTCAATCTCAATGGAACTGTCAAAATCTTAATACAATCATCATAATCTAGAAACACTTACTACAAAATCAATGACATGTCATGTCACTGAGATATATATAAACAAGAAAATGACAGACTTACATGCTACTATTTTCAAATAGTTTTACAAAGTATACCATCGTTACCATGTATCATAAGTAATGGTATTATGGTCCTTTATCTTCACAATATGCAGGCACTCATTGTGTACACATACATGTTGTACTTGCCTATGAATCTCAATGATTATTGATTAGACATAGTAATTACAGAATAAAATGGAAACAAATACTAATGTAAAGGATACAGATGTTCGTCATGCTGTTCACAGGCATCTAATCAAATGGTGGTTGTACGTTACATGTACATTGTCTCTCGATTAGTTTCAATGGATCTGTAAAGATATAAATGAAATGTGAGTTAGGGGTTAGAATAATCATGCATTGGTACATTTATGAACATGCAATTAATACTTAGTACAAGTATTTATGTATTTCATAATAACAAATTCAAAGGCATAGAACATGTGTGTACAAAAGAATGATAGCAAAAAAGATGCCAGGCTGACGACGAACGGATGGTGAAACAACAGAGTCATCATAGAGCTGTCAAGGTGCATGAAATGTAAACCACTCAGGTAGGCAATTAATTACATTTTATTTTATTCTTAGATATATTGGGTGAACATACATAAAATAAAACATAAAATACAGAAAAGAAAATAGTAAAGGAACATTTTTTTGAAGAAAAAAATAAAAAGGAAAGAGAAAAATAATGTAGGTAGAACTTGTGCCACCTGCACATTATTTTTCTAGCATAATGATGAGGTAAACTACTCTAATATTTTGATGTCAGATCTTAAAGGTAATACAAAGTTTTGGGAAATTTCGAAAATTGGGTGGATAGTGAATCTTTACAATTTTGATATATTTGGATGCCCCTGCATTATGAGCACTAAAAAATTTAGCCCCTAAAACACTTGTTTTCAAGAAAAATTGAATATAAAAATTTACCGGTGCTCCCAGTAAATTTTGATAAATTTCAAATAGCGCCTATGGCCGTACAATGGTAGCTGCGACCATGAAAATCTCAGAATATGTAGTTGGGATATATAATTTTCAAACGGGAATAGCTAATCGGTTGATTTTAGTCAAGAAACATTGTTTCATAGCTAAACTAATATCTTGACCTTGAGAGGAAGCTATACAACATAAAGAGTTTATTATTTATAATATAACTTTAGACTCAATTTCAATCGCGACAACGATCAATGTATATTGTAGGAACGCATATGCTTCCAATATGTTAATTTGAACCAAATTCATGACCCAATACTAAAACTTTGTAATACCTTTAACTAACAAACATGAAATAAATATACCCAAAAAGATTATCAACAATAGATTTAGATTTCTAGTTAGTAAGGACATTTATTTACCTCGCAGACACATTCTCGGACTTAATGGAAGACTTGCTCTTCTTCTTGGCTTGCGTGGTGCTTAGCAGGTTGGGTTTTCTGATTCCTAGAAAAAAAAATTGAGAGACAATTTAGCCTAAAACCACATCAAAACATTATATCATGCAAGGCAATATAATTGACAGACGTAGCAATGGTAAAAAATCTGAAATTCTATGTGGATTTATTGTAATCACGTTTGTTTACATTCACTCATTCACTCAGAAGTTGTGTACAACCTCAACACTACATGGGAATATTGATACGTAAAATACCATTCTATACTATGAAGTAGCATTATATTCAACAACAGACACAATAAAAATCTATATATCATAATATAATTAAGTTTCAGATATAAACATACCTTTTCAGCTGTTTTCTGGGGCCAGTTCCGCTCGTCGATGGTCCGTCATTCGACAACAACTTCTTGGCTTGCGTGGTGCTTAGCAGGTTGGGTTTTCTGATTCCTAGAAAAATAATTTGAGAGACAATTTAGCCTAAAACCACATCAAAACATTATATCATGCAAGGCAATATAATTGACAGACGTAGCAATGGTAAAAAATCTGAAATTCTATGTGGATTTATTGTAATCACGTTTGTTTACATTCACTCATTCACTCAGAAGTTGTGTACAACCTCAACACTACATGGGAATATTGATACGTAAAATACCATTCTATACTATGAAGTAGCATTATATTCAACAACAGACACAATAAAAATCTATATATCATAATATAATTAAGTTTCAGATATAAACGTACCTTTTCAGCTGTTTTCTGGGGCCAGTTCCGCTCGTCGATGGTCCGTCACTCGACAACAACTTCTTGGCTTGCGTGGTGCTTAGCAGGTTGCGTTTTCTGATTCCTAGAAAAATAATTTGAGAGACAATTTAGCCTAAAACCACATCAAAACATTATATTATGCAAGGCAATATAATTGACAGACGTAGCAATGGTAAAAAATCTGAAATTCTACGTGGATTTATTGTAATCACGTTTGTTTACATTCACTCATTCACTCAGAAGTTGTGTACAACCTCAACACTACATAGTACAATGAATCAGTACAACCTCAACACTACATGGGAATATTGATACATGTACGTAAAATACCATTCTATACTATGAAGTAGCATTATATTCAACAACAGACACAATAAAAATCTATATATCATAATATAATTAAGTTTCAGATATAAACGTACCTTTTCAGCTGTTTTCTGGGGCCAGTTCCGCTCGTCGATTGTCATTCGACAACAAACTTGTATCTCTACGAGTGGGACTAATATTTTGAAAAATTGTCGGGCTCATTTTCTTGGGAAGAATCACTAAAATGGGATAAGGAGGCATCGGAGTATGAGGAGTCACTATCTATTGATGAAATTTCATCGCTAGAATAATTGCTGGAAGACATTTTGGTGTGATTTGGAGACGTTTGAAGAACGAAAATCAGCAATAAAAGTCCGATGCGCACAATGATTCAGCAAGCGCACGAAAAGCAGTAGGGGTAAAAAATAACGGGTTTCTTTTTGAATCCGTGCTAACTCGCCCCACGGGACATCTCGCCCCAGCCTCAAAGACTGGGGCGAGATGTCCCGACACGATTCATCGATCGAGAGATACCAATGTGTATTATGTTTGTGCACATTGTACATTTTTAGACTAGATGGCTGATGTTTGTTTACATTCTTTAGTCATGGCCGTAAATTAGCAGACCACTGGTATCTCTCGATCGATAAATCATGTCGGGATATCTCGCCCCAGTCTTTGAGGCTGGGGCGAGTTAGCCCGACTCCTTCTTGTTCAGTTACGTAGGGGTACTTGCGTACTGTCCTCTACGTTGAAACTTTGCACACACATCTAGAACGGGAATATCTCGATCGAATGTTTTTTTTTCTATTAAGAAAGGAAAAAATAATTGAAATTTCTATGAGTACATTTTCTTGTTACACATGGTTTATTTATGGTTATCTTTGAGCTCACTATTCAATATGTGAACCGACAGCTAAAAATCACCAATAAGTCGCAAAATTAACAACAGAGATAATGGCAGGAGAAACAATGAAAATATGCAAGTTTAGAAAATAGACAAAAAATAGTTTACAAATTTGTATCATGTCATAAAAAATTTAAGTGCAAAAAATAGGATGAAAATAGTACTCGCAAATAGGTAAAAAGAAGTCTGAAAAAGATAAATGTGAAAAAATAGGGAAAAAATAGTCTGAAAAAGATAAAGGTGAAAAAATAGGGAAAAAATAGTTTTGAAGTCGAAAAGAGAAAAAAAATAATCCTATTTTTTTCATATTTTTTTTGGAGAAAATAGGAAGAAAATAGTCTGAAAAAGATGAAGGTGGAAAAATAGGGAAAAAATAGTTTGGTACTCGAAAATAGGAAAAAATAGAACTATTTTTTTCCTATTTTCTTATGAAAAATAGGAAACAAATAGTCCACAAAAGTTGAAGAAGAAAAAAATGGGGAAAAAATAGTTTGTGCTTCAAAATAGGAAAAAAATAGGACTATTTTTTTACTGTTTTCTTATAGGAAATAGGAAAAAAATAGTCTGAAAAAAAATATAGGTGAAAAAAATAGGGGAAAAATAGTTTTTACTTAAAAATAGGAAAAAAATAGCCCTATTTTTTTCCTATTTTCTTGAAGGAAATAGGAAAAAAATAGTCTGAAAAAAAATATAGGTGAAAAAAATAGGGAAAAAATAGTTTTTACTTAAAAATAGGAAAAAAATAGCCCTATTTTTTTCCTATTTTCTTGAAGGAAATAGGAAAAAAATAGTCTGAATTTCCAGAAAATAGGGAAAAAATAGGAAAAAAATAGGGAAAAAATATATTTTCGCAACACAAAAAACTACTAGGGAGGCATTGACATTTAATGGTTATCATCATGATGAAATTTACATGTGTTATATGTTCCCGGAGAAAAAAAGTCACGATACTTCATTTCCACTTTGTTCAAAGAAAGTGAAGACCAAACGATAACTGTATGTAATAAGCATTAGCTTTCAAAAACAAATAGTTGATTTCATAATGTTAACTAAGTGTAAGTCTTTAGTGACGGGTTAAAATGTTAGTATAGAATGATTTTTTTCTTCCCGTTATGTTCATGTTATGTTCATGTCGCCACGTTCCATTGTTGTATTTTGACAGATTACTGAATGATTTGATATGATTATTGATTTTGCCATAGATATCAAGAAAGGTGATAGTCAATGAATGATTTGCTATGAAAGACTGATCAAATTTAGACCTACTATTGATATCGACAAAGAACATCACTTTATCTTTATGGCTTTCTCTTTTAGGTATGTGGATTTGTAAGCAGAAACACATTTTGTACCATCATAACGTTGACCATGTTTAATGCCAAGCCTCAACTCTGTGCATTCGTGCAACCAATGCGCAATACAACGATGTCATAACACATATTGATACATAACAATCCTCCCTCCTAAAATGAGAGCAGGATAACACATTCAAAGACCGGTTTTCCAATAACTTTTTCTTCTGTCATAAAAAATGCGATTGTTATACAATGACTCACTTTGTCATATTCTATTGTTTCAAATATATATATGCATATCTTAGATAGATTATACCTATATTTCAACTTTTAACGGATTTAGTTTTGATATATATATATGTTTATATGATCCCTAATCAACACTGGCTGTCAACTGAACCATTGTTTAATTTACAGTTTAGAATGACACATGTTTTTGAAAATGTAATTATACAACTTTGCGAACAATTTAAAACACATTGAGATGTAATATATATAACTGACACAACTTCAGTATGTAAGTAAATATGACAATGAATTAATTAACAATAATCATAATTTTGATATTGAGCTGACGATATGAGATACCTTGTCATTTTGAACCAATTAATCAAATTTAAACTTTTCTTCCATAGATTCAAACCCATTTAGCTGGGTATAAACTTGATAATGCATATCACAAATCGTTGTAATTTTTCATCATTACTAACACAAATGATGCTTTTGTAGATTTATTACTATCATATCTGTAAAGTAATCACTTATAAGTACATTTATTTTGTGTACACATGTTATAATGATGATAATGATTATAAAATCAATAAACTGCACATGTCTGCAAGCAAGCTAAAACCTACACTCTCCGTGTCTTTATTTTAGACATTAATTTTTATACAATAACATCATGACATTTTGAGGGTGTCTTTTTGTCTGTTCGACACTTTCCTTGTTCGACAGTTTCCTTCCCGACATGGAATTATCAGTTTTTTTGAAAATCCCGGGGCAACATCACTTCCAGCGCTACTGAGTGGCTCTGCTTGGACAGGATGGTCAACTGTTTCAGTTTCAAAGTTAGAGTGTGTTATCATTAAGGCAATGGGACACCTTCGTACAATATTCACTTGCTATATTGTACCTCACCCTCAATCTGGTAAGCTCCAAAGGATTTACCTCTCACAAATTGGAAGGCTAATACCTGCGCAACCTAATTATCATACCCTAAAGTGAGCAGTGCTCACCAAAGCATGAATTATTTTCGGACTTTTTGGTGTCATATGAAAGTTAAGTGTATGAGCTTTCCAAACATATAACACTTTCCCCCCAGAATCATATAATTTGTTATTCGGCAGCCATTTCAAAAGTGTATAGTTTTTTGGGGGGACGTACGGTATATGACCGCTACCGTATGTGACTGTGGAAATGCTGCGGCAGTTCTTTAATTGATTTTGGCCATGGGTGTCGATCCCGGGGGGATGGGGGCGGGGATATACCCCCCCCCCCCCCCAATATTTCAGGTGGGGGGGGGGATGGCCTGTACAATCATCCCTCCCAATAATTCACCATAAAAAAAATAAAAAAATGAAGAGAAAAATTAATGATGAGAGTCCGATGAGAGTAGTTAATGGTTATTACTCGCAAGATGACCATCAATATACACATTTTGCTATCTCATTTTCATAATACATACATATATACGAAGTAAATAAGACAACCGTATATGAGAAAACAATAAATTGAATTCTCGCTCATACGGCTTCATCAGGAATTGATGAATTTATTCAATTTGTTCAATCAACAGCATCATAGAAATGCAGTGCGCCAAATGTAAAGACGCAGCATCAAAAGCAACGAGCTAAATGTTAAGCGCGAAGCACAAAAGTAGCAATCTGCAATGCACATCAGACAATCCTGGACAGTGTAAACATAGATGAACTCTGTGACGATTTCGTGATGAGATCGGAGACAAGGAGAAAGATTTTCGGACATTAGTATGACTTATAAAATAGTTCACTAGTTGTTATGTTGTTTCCGTTCACCCTTTTTAAAATTCACGTCATTGTATCTTTATTTTTTATTTTTTTCACTCATTTTATTTCCTGATATTTCCTAAAACATTTTTTATTTTTGGAGAAAGATTATTATGTCACAACTTATTTGTGACACAACTTATTTTCAGTGGGGAAACTGAATTCAGACAAGGATTAATATAGAGAACAGTGCAACGAATCGTCTTCTTTCTCTAATAATTTAGCGAACAGGGCAAAGCTGTAAAGGGGGCAACTGAATTCAAACGTGGATTAAGGGTAATAATCAAATGAAACGTCAAAGTAAACGATACAACTAATCGTCTTCTTTTACTAATAATTTAATGAAACGTGAAAGCTTCCGCGCTACGCGCGGAATGGGCGAAAATGAATACAGACAAGGATTAAGAGTAATCATTTATTGAAACATTAAAGCTTCCGCGCTTCGCGCGGTAGGGGGAAACCGAATTCATGAAGGACACGATACAACAAATCGTCTTCTTTCTCTAATAATGTAATAAAATGTGAAAGCTTCCGCGCTTCGCGCAGGAATGGGCAAAAATGAATTCAGACAAGGATTAAGAGTCGAGAATGGTACATAGAATCGTCTTCTTTCTTTAATTATCTAATGAAACGTCAGAGCTTCCGCGCTACGCGCGGGGAAGGGGAACTTGATTCAAACATTAATGATTAAGAGTCGAGAATGGTACATCGAATCGTCTTCTTTCTTTAATAATTTAATGAAACGTCATCTCCCGCGCTACGCGCGGGGAAGGGGAAATTGATTCAAACAAAGATTAAGAGTCGAGAATGGTACATCGAATCGTCTTTCTTTAATAATCTAATGAAAAATCAGAGCTTCCGCGCTACGCGCAGGGGAAGGGGAACTTGATTCAAACAAGGATTAAGAGTCGAGAATGGTACATAGAATCGTCTTCTTTCTTTAATAATATAATGAAACGTCAGAGCTTCCGCTACGCGCGGAGGAAGGGGATCTTGATTCAAACAAGGATTAAGAGTCGAGAATGGTACATAGAATCGTCTTCTTTCTTTAATAATCTAATGAAACGTCAGAGCTTCCGCTACGCGCGGAGGAAGAGGATCTTGATTCAAACAAGGATTAAGAGTCGAGAATGGTACATCGAATCGTCTTCTTTCTTTAATAATCTAATGAAACGTCAGAGCTACTGCGCTACGCGCGGAGGAAGGGGAATTTGATTCAAACAAGGATTAAGAGTCGAGAACGGTTCAACGAATCGTCTTCTTTCTCTAATAATTTAGTGAAACGTCAAAGCTTCCGCGCTTTGCGCGGGGGGGACTCCCCCTCCCTGCACCCAACCCCCTAGGAACCGCGCTTCGCGTGCTCACTACCGCCCCCCTAAAATTAAATCCTGGCTACGCGCTTGGGAGGGGTGCAACTTGCCACACGCTTCTACCACTTTGGTTGCTTTGATCCATTGCCGAAAATATTTAGGCACCTATCATCCCATCCAACCACGGATACAAATCGACACCCTTGCTATTGGCCGTAGATATTCTAGACCGCACGGCCGCCGCGGCAAATGTGACCTAGACATAAGCTAGGTTTTAAGGCAAGGAGATCCACTCTCGCCCTATTTATTTGTTGTCGCTATTGAAATAGCAATAGTAGTGAGGAATGATGAGGTTATTAAAAGCGTTAATATTGGAGAAATTGAAGTCAAACATGTTTTATATGAAGATGATTTTACAATATTTGTTAGAAATAAAGAATCTGTAGAAAGAGTAAAAGGACATTTTTATGTTATTTAAGAAAATAAGTGGTTTGCGGGTTAATGCGAAAAAAAAAATTATGAAACTGGGCAAAAACAGAGACAAATCAGAAAAAATGCACTTCGGGAATTTGGTCAAAGAAATGAAGACTTTGAGAGTGCGTTTTGCGTTAAACGTCAGAATAAGAGAGGAGTTGAATTATATGGATATTTTAAGCAAGATTAAAAGACTTCTCAGACGGTGGAAACAGAAGGACCTCACGGTGTTTGGAAAAATTAATTTATTAAAAACATATGCATTATGTAGATTAAGCTACGTTTTTGCTTCACTAGTGGTTCCTAATTTCATTTTCAATTTCATTCAGTGGTGCTAATTTCCAAGAAAATACAAATTTCATAACAGTAAAGACTATGCGGAATGTATACACATCTGTATTGCATTTGAAATAAAGAAATATCAATAAAAAAGTAATACCTTTGAAAACGCAAAAGGAGAATAAGTACACTTTCAAGAACAAAGAGGAGTTGGGGTGACAAAGAATTTATAACATGATTCATAATATATAAATCGTGGTAGGCCTATTAAATTGCCGTCTTTAAAATTACGACACCTCCGTAAACTGTGGAGGTGCTGCGTTATAGTGATTCATTCACTCGACTCTCAGTGACTTGTCGTAGGGTTCGAATCCCAGCCCAGCACTAATGTCTTTTGACAAGATGTTAATCCACACATGCCATTCTCAATCCTAGGTGTAAATGGGTACAATATTTTATCATTTTTTCTCTTCTTTTTATTCGCCTTCAATACTGTGTTTATCATTATTTGTGCTAGTCATGTTAGATTAATTGCAAGTAAAAATAACGAGACCGAACTATTGTTTTGACACAATGACACGATATTATGTGAAATTATTGTTGTGAACAGCCTTCATACTTGAAAACTATTTCGTGACTACTAGTATTGACACGCATACACCAGGGATTTTTGAGACGTGGAATTCCCCAGGTCTAATAATAAAGCGTGTCTGTGATACGCTAGCCACGGCACAGATCAGACAGATGGTGACACTCCCATTCTCATATCACACCACTTCGTCGATTGACGTCTCTTTATATTATGTCCAACAGTACGTATATAACTCACTGACTATGGATTGTAGGCTCCGAATATAATCCTACATTATAAACCGAAAAAGTGTCATCGCCCTTACTGTGAATCACGGCGCTACGGAACTCGCCGTTTGAACTGTTGCCAGTGTGGAATCAAAAGGGAGGATGCTCCTGATGTCATCAGAGTATTGGTGATCGGTGAGTTTGATAGTTGTTTTTAATCAATTTCCCTAAGGATTGAGACCGAAAATTGAACAAAACAGATTATAATCAGTTATGAGTTGTTATCTTGAATATCAAAAGAAATATTGTGAAAAATAGAAAAAAGAACACCGCAGCGACATGTACGGGGAAATAATATAAGGTAACTCCGGGTAAACGAGACATATTATTAGTATCATTCTTATTATTGTTTATCATATGACAATGATATATATATTACGTAACCCGAACATGATGTCTATATTGTAAGGAGCAAACAATTTTTTTCCTTCTTTTTCGGGGGGGGGGGGGGGGGGGAGATTACCAGGTGGCATAATGGGCAATTGTTTTTTACGGGGGGATGCGGATATTGAGGAATACGGTCATTTTGTGGGCTTACAAACTACGTTTTAGCACACAAAGCTGCATAAATATTCTGGCTGTATATTAAAAACTCTTCGATTGATTCTCAACATTTCAAACACCACTGTACAAAACTCAACTGAGTTCACTCAAAATCTGCACTTTAGTGACAATTGATGACACCTAAATAGCAGTAAAATACAATTTTTTCAACTCTTCAACCGATGTTAGAAAGATTATTTTGAAAATTCAAATCGTGAGTCTACTTTCAAACTTGCCGCTCAGGCACATTGTATTCATTGTGTGCATTATTGTGCAATTCTGTGTAGTGTGTATATGTGTGTAATTGCTGCCTCTCAGCACGTAGTACAACGCTAGAGGTCAATACGCATTAGCATTGAACCTATGCTTCGCAGGAGTCCGTTGTAGCTATGGCGTACCTTTTTTTCTCATGTTGATTATTCATGAGGCTAGAGGACTTTGCATCCACCCACCATAACACATTACTTGATTGCTTACGTTAGTGTTCTTCACCCAGAAAAGTATGAAAAGATAAATTGTCAAGGAGAATAGGGAAAGAAAATTAAGCAATAAGGAAAACTTAATAAAGATAAGTGTACCATAAACCTTCCAAATAACATATTAAAAATATCACATAAAGCAGAAGCATGAGACAATGCAAACACGTAACATTGGAAATATTGTCTTTGTTTATTAATCGAATTAATCAATATATCCATTGTCCGAACAGCGGGAGGGGGGGGGGGGGGTAGTGGGCACTATTGGGGGGGGGGGAGGGGGGGGGGGGGTAGTGGGCACTATTTTTTTCCTCCAAGGACAATTGGAAACCCGAGTCAACCGATATTCGCTCAGTGGGGGGGGGGGGAGGGGCGGGGTTAAGGACCATTAATTTGTTAATTTTTGTTTTTTATTAAGCAAAAAAAGAAATTGAGGGGAGGGTTTAACCCCCAAAAGACCCCCCCCCCCCCCCCCTCTGCATACGCGCCTGCAGAGGAGTGTGAGTATTGGTTATCTTTATTAGGCCCCCGAGAATCACTACACCAACAAACTATGTAGGCATTTCATGGATGTGGGTATCCCCACCGGAAACTTATTATTGGCCCATTCCCAATCAACCCCGAATCAACCGAGATTACTGGTTACTCATAAAAAATTGCTATTCGCCATATTGGTCCTCTGTTTGCGAAGTGGAAATCACTTATTTGGTTACTCAGTGTTGACATTATCAGCTAATACTGACTTTGTATCCTCACGGTCGTTTATTATAATAGCATAATTCAACGGTATTCAATTTTAAAATGGAGATCTATTCAACTTAGGTGTAAACTCACCAGTGTTCATGAAACAGAACAGTGTAACCAATTTCCTTTTTTTTTGCTTCAATAATTTTCGTTTGGACCAAACTTTCATGCCATACATGTATATTTGCATTCCCTTTTACCAATTTTCGTGTGCGGTGCTTATGATTTTCAACAATATTGAGCGATTTTTTTTTATTTTGATCTTTTTAAAGCTCATAGCATATTCAATATCATTTCCGACTGCTCCTTGGCAGTTGTAACATACTGTAGATACTGTAGAATGGTATCGCATGAGTATATAACTCACGATAGTGTTTGTATTCTGTTGTTAAGAATCATGTAGCGAATCACAATATAAATAAACTTATGATTATTATCTCCGAACATTGTTCTACCACTGTGGTATCTTTATTGTTTATATTCTGTCAAATGTCACCTCTTATTCACGAAGCGAGGTGGTCTCTTTCTCATTTGCAAAATAGATTACTACTTCACCTCTATCCTTTTAGGGCAAACCTACATTGTGCTATTGACCTGTCTTGGCCTGACATGATTATGAATGTCCTTGTGTTTAATACGTTGTGATAGGCGTGGTGATGAAAATAATGACAGAGGTATTGAATACAATAAAGATAAAAACACAAAGGTATTTCTAGTAATTACAGGGAAAAGGGCATATCAGCTTTAGTAGTCTTTTAAAGGTGTACGAGGGGTCTATCCCAGTCGAATGGTGGAGGAAATAAAGATAGAAAGAGAGACAGAGTGACACAGAGAGGGAGAGAGACAGACAGAGAGAGAGAGATAGAGAGAGAGAAATGGAGATAGAGAGAGACGGAGAGAGAGAGTGAGAGAGTGGGGGTGGTGAATACTTCTCCACACCCTTTCCTAATTGCTAGACGTTTTAAATTCGCATTCCATCCAACAAGTAAAGACCGTTTGCCCCAACTTATGGCAGTGCCCCTTATTTACTACACCATTGCAGGGGCGGATTCTCGGGAGGGGAAAGGGGGGAGGGGGGGGGGATGGGTCACAGGCATCTCTACCCCATTTTTTAGCATAGCTGAGGGGGACCATTGGGTGTATGTTTTATAATTTATATGCTTGTCAGAATTATTTCGTAATTGCCCCCTATCCCTCTTTTACCCAATTATGAAGCCGCCCATTCAAACCCACTACTTAACTCAACCACCTCTTATATATTTGACTACTTGAGTACTTAAGTTGAGTAGCTTACCATTAATGAACATTTGCTACTAAGACCAGCAATGCCACATTAAAAGAAAGGTTTTTAAATTCATCAAATCTAAACATGAGAGCCCCACATTAACATAATATTGCAATATGTTCACTATTGATGAAGTACGACTAAGCGGATTGCGCAAGACCGATCCGACACGTCACATCTGTATGGTGACATTGCGCAATACTTATTGAACGTGCACGAGAACAGGATATGAATTTCCAAACACAAACGGTGCTGACACGTTCTATTTTTGAAGATGAATATTATGATGGTGTGAAATGTTGGAACACTCTTGATATAGGCATAAAACATTCACTTTCACCCAATTCTTTAAAAAAAAAACTTTTTCTTTTATTGCAACGCTATGAGAACGGTTGATTTAGTGTTTAAAATAAACAAAAATGTCATCGCATGATCTAAATTGTGCGTTTAGACTCCCTCTCATACTCTTAATTCCTACGTACTTACTATTTATTTATACACACTGTTCTTCAGCCATGCGGTTAAATCTTTGGAATTCCCCACATCTTCCTTTTGCGCATGCGCGGGAAATATGCTGATCACCTTTATGCATGCCAAGCCGTCTTTATCATTCAACATTTTTCTGCGATTCTGTCACCTTGATTATCGAAATTATGACTTCCTCCGTTATCTTGATATAATTCCGATATATTTACAGTAGTTCTTGAATGAGGGCAATGCATACAAATTACGACTGTCGAGAATGAGACTTCAAGAGCAGAGGCGACATTGAAATGTTCAATCAACAGCCGGGTGACATTGCAGTAGGAATGGATTTTTGAACTACGTTGACGGATTTGAGAAACCTTGATATAAAGGTATGAATACTGTTTGTGACGTAATGCTTTCACATATCCACTAGTCTGGCCTTTTCTTTGGCAAGATATAAACGATCAATATGAGGCTGCATCTGTTCTTTTTTTCTTATACAGTGCGTCCCAGAAAAAAACCAAACCGAGAATTATCGATGTTTTATCATAACTTAATCACAATTATAATTAATAAATGACAGATTGCTGTGGAAATGCATTTTAAACTACGTTGGCGGATTTGAGAATCCTAGATAAGGTATGAATACAGTTGAGTACTGGCCATGCGATTGCATTGCGAAAGAAACGTTGTAGAATAGATCAGAAAAGGTTGATCATGAAGCATAAATGTGTACTGTAAGGTTCTGGAATTATCAAAATGATAAGAAATTTGGCCCAGTCTTGGTAAAATTACAAGCACTGTACACAGAAAGATTTATATGAGACTACACGAACATGTGGGATACAAATCCGTCCCGATTTGTATGATGTTACGTGCCATATTTAGAATATTAAGGCATTTGAAGAGCCATGCTTTTCAGGGAACATTTTCTATCTGATGTTCTTCCACACTTGCATAATACAATGATAACACTCACATATTTTTATCACCCCTTCCCAGAACTCAACCTTCTCTTTAAAGATAAAGTTGAGTACTGGTCATGCGATTGCATTGTGAAAGAAACGTTGTGGAATATGATATGATAACATCGATAATTCTCGGTTTCGTTTGTTTCTGGGACGCACTGTATAATTTGGCTTTGGATGACACACTTTATTGTTACGTACATAAACATACTTTTTTGTCAAGGTCAGAACAGAAGAACAGAATTATAATTTCTAAAGATGTCGTAATCGAGTAGAAACGTCACTAAACTGACGATCACATGGTTCGCGGTTCGAGTCCCGCCGCGGTACTAATGTCCTATGGAAAATCATTTATCTACATTTGCCACTTTCCATCCAAAGGTTAAATGGAAAACTAGTAGGATGTGGTTGGATGAACAAGTGTACGCTTGTTTAATGGCGCCTGACCAGAAAACTCCCCGGGGAGTGGAACTTGTGTATTACCATTTGCAGATTTGTAATTTAATCCAATGACCCGGATAATCAAGATCTTAGAAACGTATTATGTGTGACTGTAGTTATAATAACACAGGAGGGTTTATATAGAAATCTTCACATGTATGGGTGGGTGTACTGTTGTCCCTTACCCCCTTTCATATAGGGCAATGTGACTGAGAAACTCTCTGAGATATTGAGTATTGCCAACAAACTTGGTGGATTTCGAAAAGGCCCATGTAACAAGGCAATTGTTTTGAGTACTAGTAGTAGCTGTGAGCCTTTGGTCCCAGTGTGGTATGGTAATCGTAAACAAATAACAAACGAACATAGTTTACGCTTGTAACACTACAAATCGACCGTGTGCACTTTAGTGGTATTACTGTCTATGCTTAGTTCGCCAAAGGGAAAAGTAGGACAGTGGGGCTCTAACTAGTATAAACATAACATATTTTACAATGTAAGAAAATATCAAAAATCATAACAGGAAAAACATAACAAAAAATGCTTAAAACCCCTGAGCTATTATGCTCATCTGACCGTAATTAAATGCCCCAAACTCCTGAGCTTCCGAGGACCCCACCCTTAATCCCCGCCGGGGCTTAGCCCCTAGACACCACACCAATTTACGCTACGATATACCTGATCGTAAATACTTTAGCCCCCCCCCCCCCCCCACTTTGAAAAACATTCCACGCGGGTCCTGCATTTAACACGTACGAGTTGTGGTGATGCGGATTTTTGTTCTGTCCCCCCCCCCCTCCCGGTCATGAAAAGAAATCGCCGCCCCTGTATATGACGTATTTCTATGACATATTTGAATCGTGAATCACTAGCAAAAAGCCAATATATCTTTGGAATTCCCCATCTTGCAATTGCGCATGCGCGGAAAATATGCTGATCAACTATACATGTCAACACGCCGTTACCAGTTAACATTTTTGTCGTGATTCTATCTTACAGTCATTGTTAAAAGTCAATATTTACAAAGCATGATTGCCGAAATTATGACTTCTGAATCAGTCGTTACCGTGACAAACTTTCCTCTTGAATGAGGTCAACGATTACAAATTACGACTGTCAAGATCAACACTTCAAGAACAGAGGCAACATTGAAATGTTCAATCACCAGGACGGTGACAGTGCAGTGGGAAAGGATTTTGAACTACGTTGGCAGTCTTTAGAATTCTTGATAGGGTATGAGTACTGTTTGTGAAGTGGTACTTTCATGTATTAACGAGTCTGGCCTTTCCATTCACAAGACAAAATATGTCAAGATTAGACAGCATCTCTGTTCATTTTGTTCTTACATCATTTGGCTTTGTGTGTCATACTTTATTGTTATATTTACTGTGCGCATTGTTTACTTATAAAATTGTTTATTAATTTGCCGAATAAATTATAATAACGATAACAATTATAATAATAACAATAATAATGATAAAAAACTGATCATTATAATGAAGCGTTATAACACAATGAGCTTAGCAGTGGCGTATTCAGACATTGGCTTTGGGGGTGGGAATAAGAGAGTGTGTGTGTGTGTGTGGGGGGGGGGAGTAACATGTGATCGTCCGAGGGGTATTTGTTTGGGGGTGGTTGGTTTTCCGGGAGGTAGCAGTTGTCAGGTTGGGGGGGGGGGGGTGAAAGGGGTTGATATCCTATGATCATGTTAATCTTGTTTTTAGAATAAGATTTTAAGACAAGATGTCGATAGCAGCCACAATCAAGTTTGGAGCTTGGGACTTCCCCCATTGTGAATAAGTCTCTGCAGTAAGTATGTAGCCCCTGTTTTGTGCAACATTATTGTTTCTTATATTACAAATTACTGTGTATTAGTATATTCAGCTGTGAGCAAGATATAGAGTTACCATTCACTCCCCAATGCTTGCTTTGTGTGAATTGGATGATCAGTCTATTTGTGTGAGTGCATTCTACAACTCAATGGGATGGAAATGGTGAGCTAGTCTTTACACACACTCTCTCGCTCCGTAGTAGGAGTGGATACTTGTTATGAAAACTTTTGGACTATAGTCCGTAAGAATCCAATGGCTGCAACGGTTATTTTATTTATTTATTTATTTATTTGTTTCACTTCTTTATTCAGGGTAGTCTGTTCAGTATACACAAAATAAAAACCTGGTCTTCCACAGAGCCCTGATTATAAAAACAGCACATGAAAAAATACATAAATTACAATTGGAATTGTATATCGGATTATTAAACATTTAACACAATGTATGCATGGTTTAGATAATAATAAAAATCAACTACAAAATAAGTTAAACAAAACATGGGAATACATTAACTGATTATAAGATTACACAAAAGAAAAACAGTTAATTAATGATAATTGTAGGCATTGTATGATAATGGAGTCAAGTAACGTGACAACACTGAATCATAATAGATAATGATAAAATCAACTATGAAAATAATTTAAACAAAAACATGGAAATACATAAACTGAATATAATATTACACAAAAGAACAACTGTTCATTCATGATAATTGTAATGGAGTCAAACAACATGACAAAAACGGAATCATAATAAATAATGATAAAATCAACTATGAAAATAAATTAAACAAAAACATGGGAATACATTAACTGAATATTATATTACACAAAAGAACAACTGTTCATTAATGATAATTCTAAGCATTGTATGGTAATGGAGTCAAGTAACACGACAAAAACTAAATAGATAATGATAAAATCAACTATGAAAATAAAGTAAGCATTGTATGGTAATGGAGTAAAGTAACATTTCAAAAACTGAATTGATAATGATAAAATCAACTATGAAAATAAATTAAACCAAAACATAGGAATACATTAACTGAATATAATATTGCACAAAAGAACAACAGTTAATTAATAATAATTGTAAGCATTGCAAAATGGGTCAAGTAACATGATAAAAACTGAATCATTATAGATAATGATAAAAATCAACTATGCAGAAGAATACCGTATCATGTGAGATTTTCTTTTAGAGCTCTCTTAAAGACTGCTAGGCTCTGTGCTTCTTTAAGTTCAAGTGGAAGATCATTCCAAATTTTACTCCCTGAATAAATGAATGACTTTCTGTAAAATTCTGTTTTACATTTGGGCAATCGCAACATCTTCTTATCTGTGTTGCGAGTTATTCGTTTTGAAACATCGTCGACGAGTATAAATCTGTCATGAACGATTCCGGGTGTTATTCTATTTACACATTTATACATTAAACAGCACATTGTTTTCCAGAACAACTTATCAAGAGTTGGCCAGCATAGTGACTGTAATACATCCAGGGACGGTATATACCATGACTTATTTGATACTATGTAGGCAGCTCTTTTGTGTAATTTGTTTAAGGTATTGACATTCCCGACACTTCTGCGTGACCATACATTACAACAATAAAGAACATGGGGTATAATGTACCCCCAATATATATCAGATAATTGTTTAGTAGAAAAATATGTTTTTAATCTTCTTATTACACCTAGCTTTTGTTTCACCTTTAAAGACAGCTTTTCAGTACGTATCTTAAATTCAAGGCTAGAGTCTATGGTTACTCCTAAACACCTAGATTCATCAACACATTCAACAGATTGACGTAGTAATGAGTCATCCTTTTGTCATGAGCAGTTTTGCATAAAGATTTTGGCATATTCCATTGTTTTAGGAGAAGGGTGATGCTATTATTGAATAACGAATATGAATACTTAATGTTACTTACAGTATTTATGTATGTTTTTTATGTTCCGGTTGTCTCATTTTCGCTCGCTGGAGCTGCTGCGTTGCAAACGTAGCTCGCTCGACGTCACTACAAAACTAGCCAATCAGCTGGTAGTGACGTCATATTCTATGCCGGGGCAAATATATTTTGTGAAATTATCAAGGAAAGTACTATTTCTACTCGCAAACTAGTTTTCTTTTAAAATGAAAATGCAGCCACAGTGATCTAGAAATGCATTGAAGCGTTCAGGAGAGGATAAGTTACGTCGTATATCATTCAATAGGTGCATTTTGCAGATAAAATCTCGATTTCTTAGAATGTCCCACTGAGATGCAGGGGGTTTGCTGTTGGGTGAAATGTGTTGGAGCACAATGGCGCGAATTATACTTATGGGGATACAATTTCATATTGTATCGTCATATTGAAAAAAAGATCTTCGTGACAAAATTGTGGACTATGCATTAACAAGCCTCGCGATGCAGTGCTAATTCAAAATCCGCACAGAATACAAATAGAAAGGAGAACTTTTTCATGTCACGATGAGGTTTCCATGGTCACAGTCATCCAAACAGACTGGCGATAACCTTTCAAGGTGGATGTCATTATATAAATGAATGTCTAGACCTATATACGAGCTTAGCAGTCATAACAAACTAAGTCAAACATATATCGGTACGACCAGGCGCGTGCGCAGGGGGGGGGGGGGGGAGTTGAACCCCCTCAGTTTTTTGTAATATGTGTGTTTAGGAGGAGCCCCCCTCAATTTTTTGGGGGGTGCTAAAGGGTGACCTTACCACCCCCCCCCCCCCCTCCCAACCGAACGAAATATTGGTCGGCCAAATTTTCGGGACAAGTAAAATTTAAAAAAATCTGCTCTTACCCCCCCCCCCCCCCCCCCCCCCCGGGGAGGCAACAGCCTGGGAGGCATGGCCCTTTCGCCCCCCCCCGATCATTCAACGGCTAGCTGAGTCGATGCCGACATTTTTCATCAAATCCTGGACCGAAATTTTCGGCGCGATTTTCAAATTTAATCCCCCCCTCCCTCGAAAAAATCCTGGGTACAACACACAAACCCTCATGTATGACGACGACAGCACTTTCAAAACAATCATTGATATCTGCATGATAATAATGAAATAGGCTTATTCATTTATTTTGCTTCCCTCTGAAAATGTTACTTGTGCTAAATGGAAAATTACGTGGGGGGGGGGGGGGAGGTTGTCAGAAATGGACACAATGAACCAATAAGAACTGATCTATTATCATTAACGCTTGGTATCCTTCGTGTGATTGACCTATAACCTTACACTCGCGTGGCAAATTGCATTCGAAGCCTAGATGAAGCACTGAAGGCACTTTTCTCTTGTGTGGTAGACATCAACTCCTGGATGACCCAGAACATACTGAAACGGAATGAAGACAAGACTGCATTTCTTGTAATTGGTTCTGTTCAAAGCCTTCGTTCCCCTGAAAACGTTACTCTTAATGTAGGTTCAGCAACTATTATACTAAATCAGCCAGAAACCTTGGTGCTTACTTTGATTGTTATATGTCTATGTTAGAACAAGTAAATCAGTTATGTAAGTCTGTTAGTCCTCATCTAAAAAGCATATCACAATTTAGGAAGTTCATACCTGTAACGGAAGATACCTATTAGACTACTGCAACTGCAGTTTAACATCCGTTCTTCAAGTATACTTGAAGCGGCTGCAAAGTTTGCAGAACCGGGCAGCTCGCATTATCTTCACGTCTGACCAACCTTCTACTTAAATTATTTCTCCACTGGCTTCCCATAAAAGAAATGATCCTCTTCAAAATACTATTATTTGTTTTTAAAGCCTTCCATGACCAGACGCCAGCATTACTATATTACAGATTGCTTTACATCTCATAACCCATCTCACACTAATCTTCGCTTTTCTCGAGACCCATTTCTTCTTACCATTCCTAGGACCCGTAGCAAAGCTGGCGATCGAACATTCAGTATAACTGCATCAAAAGAATTGAACAATATCCCCTCTTTCACTAAAGCAGCAAATTACACAGACCAATTTAAGAAAATCTTGAAAACGTACCTCTTCCCCAAATAATTACTTAAGCCGTTTTCTCTTCCCTATCCATTTCAAACATTGTGTATGTACCCTTTCCGATGAAATTTAGTCGTACGTTATGTTATGTATGATTATTTTGAGTAAACGCTGTGATATAGTGTAATATTGGGAGCGTACCAAATACAAGTTATTATTGTTATTAGCAATCTTACCAAAAATTGTTAATAATAACGTGACCTTTACCTGCCAGT
Organism: Strongylocentrotus droebachiensis; assembly: GCA_035222895.1. Classification (NCBI taxonomy): domain Eukaryota; kingdom Metazoa; phylum Echinodermata; class Echinoidea; order Camarodonta; family Strongylocentrotidae; genus Strongylocentrotus; species Strongylocentrotus droebachiensis. The sequence continues at coordinate 21,068 of JAVYIG010001699.1, read as the reverse complement.
GGAAGAAGTGGTATGGTCTTCATCCATCTCCTCTATTTTGGCCAAATATACTTTCTCCTTGTTCCTGCATGTTGAGTAGTCAACACATACTCAAGATCTTCTCAACAAATATTTTTAATTCACCTTTCACCTATGCAGGCAGAATCGCTTTCGACATGTCGTCATGGCGATCACTCGCTGTTAAATATGAGACCATCTCTCATAAATATGTTTCTGTAATACTTGTTATTGTTAGAGCTATTGTGGGGATACATAGTCCATTCTGAGTAATGGAAGGGATTGATACGATAATGTAAGCATTGTGATCTTTGTTGTAAATATTGTAAATATCTTTTAGTTCTGTTTGATTTAGTTCTTTTGATAAAGGAAGCCAATTATATATCATTTACATAACAACTCTCCTTTTATTAGTGTACTATGTCGTAGGTACCTCAGTTAGGGTTATGTGTATAGTGTGATGCTAGATAAGTATAACTGGTGGTGTGTCGGATCGAGTGAATAAAACACTGTAACATTAAACAAACTGCTTTAATGAAACGTAGCCTTACTTGTGATGATTGTATAGGATTTCATTGACATGTTGGAGTAGCTTTTAATTCTTCTGCCAATAAATTAGTCAATTTACTAAATTTTCCGCTGCATTAATATGTGCTAATTTTTTTACACAGATCCACCCCACCCTAAGGTGCTCGATGCTACATCATTTTTCAATACATGCATATCGTGCAAGTCTTTTTTCAGAACTGCCACAGTACTGAATTTTATTCTCATTGACAGTTGTTTGTGCTATTAAAAATTGTTATGAAACTATTCGTTATTTATAGCAAGATGGCCGGAAGGAAAGCATGCGGTTCCTGGTTTCCCCAGGCACCCTGGTCGGTACACAATCGTCTATGAAAATATCTAGTCATATTTTGTTAGTTCCATTGCATGTTCATACTTGACATGTAATGAAAGTGCCAGACGAATACAAAAAAAAAAATTAGTGAATGAATTTTTTGATAAAAGGATAAGTGATAATAATAGTAATAATAATGATAATTATATACCTCGCTTAAGTAATCCAGCAATCTGATTGATCGAAATTGCATTCATAAACTTTAACTGTTCCCGAAAATTCGCAGTAACCATGGTTAAAACAGACCTATTTTTCCAATAACCATGGTTATTGGGAAAATAGGTCAGTCTCCATGGTTACCCCATAGGTTTATATGTTAAAAAATGGTTTGAGCGATCGAGGATACCGTATGTGTGCGAAGAATTGGTCGGTAATTTCAATACAATTGAATCTCGATCGATCTTACCGACAATTTTATCTTGCATTGTTGACATGAAGACGAAAATAAACTTCCAAAAACAAAAAACAACATCTGCCGATAGATCTTGATCTAAGTTCGTGCCAATATGCATTGCAAAAGTAAAAGAAGGGTCCGTTTAATGGAGCTTTTGCGAAGCTAAGATAACGCGAAGCCGGTTTCAATCCATTTTAATGTATATATTGTAAAAAACTGCCGAGCATGTTAACAGCGCGCGATGGCCGAGTGGTATGAGGCGCTGGTTTTAGATACATCACTTTGCACGCAAGAGTTCGAATCCCACCTTCGACACAAAAAAAAAAAAAAAAAAATATTGTTTAGTCTATTTTTTTTCGGCATATAAAAGTATTAATGACTGCTTTAATATTCGAGAAATAGTTGTTTTTATACGCTCTCGGGAAGGTTACAATTGGGCTATTCCCCTCGGCACGCCTCGGGTAATAGCACAATTCTAACCTTCCCTTGAGCGTATAAAAACAACTATTTCTCTCAAGCAGTCATTAATACTATACTATACAATGATGATGATAAAAATAATAATGATTTAAACAATGATTATAAGATTAATAATAAAAGGAATAATTTGTTGTGTCATAATCTAGTGGATACGTCATCGGACTGTAGATCAAATGGTTCACGGTTCGATACACGCCAAGGTACTGATGTCCTTTGGCAAAACATTAATCTATATGTGTCACTCTCCACCCAAGGGTAGAATAGGAACTTGGTAGGATGCGAACGTTTATGTGGTTTGGTGAGCAAGTGTGCGCTTCAACAATGAACTCCAAAAGGTCTCAATTTGTTTGAATAGCATTTAATTATCTCTAAATATTAAAAAAAAAACAATTTTATAAGTAGTTTTCATGGACCACATGGATGCATCGATTTAACAAACAATAATTTTGTTAATGGACTCCCTTCATCAAGAAAGGAATACGTCCCTTAAATGACAATAACTCGTAAAATATTGGCTGTTCCTCTGCAATTGTTATTAAACTCTAATGCAATAATTCTTATCTCATGCAAAACCTGAATTAAAAAAATGATTCTTACTTTCGGATCTATTCATTTCATTCTCTTCATTTGAACTATAATCCAATTCAATCCTTCCATTTTCAGACACTTTACAGATGCTTTCGTATGATGCAATGTGATATTGCATGACATGAACAATGGCGGAGAAGGCTTTGAACGATAAAACCAACCTCCAATCGAGAGGTCCATACCAGGGTGGTGACAACAATCGTGTACCAGGTCCCACGAAAAAATCGAATGCCAGCAGTGTGTCCAAGGTTCATGAAGATAAAAGCGTGCGACCTAAGGAGAAGGTGGACAGCTGGAAGATTTCGAAGAGCAGTTCACCCGGAAAGACCCATTACAACGATCCGAAAGACATTGCTGGCCACTTTGGAAAGAGGCAAGACGGAAGACATCAACATGGGCAGGGAGGCCAAAGGCAGCAAAGTGGAAGCAGGGTAGGAGGAAGGCCACACTCTTCAAAAACACCATCCAAAACTGGGTCAAGAGGAAGGGCAGTAGAGGTTGAAGGTTGCGGAACCAGCGTCGGTACGAATCATCAGCCTTTTCAACGTGGCAGTCGCTTGTAAGTTTTTCTCATTCACACCATTGTCAGTGACCTCTGTGAACAGGGACGGGTTGATTTTAAGTAAAATATTCTGCAAAAAATATTTCTACCTTACAAATGCAATTTCGTTTTACCATATCTATAATGAATTTTTTTCTTGTTGGGGGGGGGGGGTGGGGGGGACGTTCAGTGTTTTTTTTGAAAAAAAGTGTGAAACATCTTAAATGTCTCTTTAAAAAAATCTCTCTTCGGAGGACTAATTTTATAGAAAAATTGTCTTTGCAACTGTAGTTTGAACCAATGGAACCTTTTAAGCAGTGATGTCAGATCTATCTTTACAGAATACATCTCTATAGAGACGAAATCAATGACTGGATAGACAGGTCTTTCATAGAAGCTTTACACATTTAATATGCAGCTATAAAGTTAAACTGTCATGATCACATTTTTTTGAACTAAATAAATCATCATACGATATAGTAGCAATGATATCATTAAGTCATATTTCTGCTCAAGAAAGTAGATGAATTTATAAATATCGTTCTGACAAATGTTAATGTCTGAATATTATACAAGTAAAGGAAAGAGGCGTACATTAAAAAGAAAATGGCGAACGGAATGGGTTATAAAATACTGACCCCTCGTCGTATTTTACCTGTGTTATTAATATAAATGTATTTTTTTGCTAGATTGTGTATCTTGATCAAAAGTCTTATTACTTGTTACCATTATCAGTCTTTACTTTGGTTCTTGTTTTTTAAATTTATGTATTGTACTTTTTTTTTTACCAAATTGTCTTTGTCTACAAGTACTTGTGTTCAACTAACTTTTAGACGTAGACAAAGCTTTTGTGATTTGTTTCCAGTAAAATACTGCATAGGTTCTCCATTTACATTATTTCTTTTCTTTTCTATTAATTCCCTCCAATTTTTAACCCATCTATTAGAGTATTTCCCCCAGGATCAAAGGACAAGCGTATGTTTCGACCTATCAGCTTACAGTTCTTAAACCAGCTCCTTCGGATGGAGCCTTCAGAGGCAGCAATTCAACTTGGTTCATTGAAGGGAAGTTTTATGGCAGGACTTGAAGAGGAGAACATGGATGCCAATAAACAGCGCTTAGTTTGGGATGTTCTTGCCCATATTTCTGACAATATTGGTGTAGCCAGTACTGTCATTATGCTACTTACGGTGGCCGTTGGCTCTAGACTCCTTAACACACACCTACCACTTCGTCTGATCCATCTGAGGGAGAGGGCACACCAAGGAGGTACACGCGAGTGTCTAGGTTTTATCGCTGTACTCGTCACAGTATTTGAATCGATGATCTCCTGCATACCCAGCTGGGCTGCAGAAATCAAGGTACCCTTGGTTCTCATGACAGACGTCGTGAACGCAATGGATGAAGAATTGACACAGGACGTCAAGCCCTCTCTCGTTGCTCTAGTGCAGTATATTGAGTCTGTTGAAGCGGAGAAAGAGTTCACGCGCCAGAAGCATCGGAATGCTTCATCTAAACCACCGCCAGATGACTTCCGACAGCAAAGTATTCTTCCAACTTACCAAGAGCTCACACCATCTTATCGACCATACTTGAGGCCTCATATAGTTAATGGAGCTTACCCGAACGCGGATCATTACTTTGACGTGCACTTCAGGCTCATGAAAGAGGATTTCATCCAGCCTCTAAGAAGTGGTTTGGGGGAATACCTTCACAACAAGCAAGCTCGTCCAGAGAATAGGATTAAGGTCAATGATATTCGGGTCTATGAGAACGTGGAACTGGTCCGATCCAAAACGGACAATTCGGGTGTTTCCTATTTGATGTCATTCAAGAGGCTACCTCATGTCAGATGGGAAATGTCGAAGCGTTTGATTTATGGCTCACTAGTCCTATTGTCGGAAGATGAATTCAAGAGCTACATTCCAGCCACTGTAGCAAACAGCGAAGCAAAGCAACTTGCACGTGGATTAGTTGACCTACGCCTTATGGATACAGGAATGTCATCTATTGTTGACAAAACATTTGTCATGGTGGAATCAACAGTTTTCTTCGAGGCATATCGACATGTCTTGGTCGGCCTACAACGGGTAAGCCCTGCAACCTTTCCAATGGCAGAGCATATTCTTGACCTTAAGCCCGACATAAAGCCCCCTACCTACCTAATGCAACTGAGCCATCCCAAACTTGACGTGTCAAACCTAATGGTTGACCGAAACCAGAAGAACAACGCTCGTGACTTCTCTATGACTAAACTTCTGAAGGCTGCATCTCGAGTCCAATCCCAGCACAAACGTAGTCCGAAACAACACGAAATTGACACCCCCTTTCCCATATCAGTTCTGAATGGTGATGCCTGGCCTACAGCTGAAGAAACAAATCTGAATCCATCTCAGCTAGAAGCAGTAAAAGCAGCACTCACACAGGAACTGTCCCTGATTCAAGGACCTCCTGGGACGGGAAAAACGTATATCGGATTGAAAATTGTGGAAACACTTCTCAAGAACATGCATTGCTGGTCAGATGAAGAGACAGGTCCTATCCTATTGGTATGCTACACAAACCATGCTTTGGATCAATTTCTACTCGGTATCATGAAATTTCAGGATACAGGCATCATTAGAGTTGGAAGCCGAAGCAAATGCATAGAACTGGAACAGCACAATCTAAAGCAAGTCATTCGAGAGCAACGTTTCAAGAAGGATATGAGCAATAAGTACATCAAACGCCGTGCTGGGAATGTCAGACAAGAAACTACTTTTGCAAAGGAGGCTCTTGAGGGCTTCCAAACCAGAATCCAGTTGAGTTCCCAGGGTATTCTGACAGAGACGGAATACAAGCGCTTTCATATTATGTCTGACGAACACTTCAACAGTATGATGAGGATAGAGAGACTGGGGCATGTCGATTCATGGATGATAGAATGGCTTGTTCCTGATGATGAGATTGTGAAGGACTTTGCTCAAAATCACAATGAAGCGATCATATATGACAACAAAAACGAGGAAAGTAAAGGAAACGACACTCAGGAAGTTGAAACAACGGTAGAAAGTATCGAAGTGGAGAATGAACGAAAATTGATCGAGGCACAGCGAGTGATCGATGATGATCTAGAAGATGATGAAATTCCTGAAGTGGAGGTTGTTAAGAACCAGTTTCCGCTAGCAGTTTATTTCGACGATCTCATGTCATCGGTTCACATGAACAGGAGACAGAAGAGCTTTCTTAGGGAAAAGTTTTCCATGCAAAAGAAAATGCACGTGAATCAAGTTTCAAACGTTAGGGACGTTTGGCGGCTTGATATTCACCAACGTTGGGGCTTGTACCATTACTGGTTAAGCGAGTATATGGCGCTACTCCAAGCAGAGATCCCAGTTCTCCAGAATGAGTACACTCAATTATGTGCCGAGCTGCGAGAAACGAATGACCACGAGAAATGCTTGGTACTGCAACAAGCTACAATAGTTGGTATGACCACTACAAGGGCCGCTAGTGAGCGCGAAGTGCTACAAAGAGTTAAACCAAAGATCATCATTGTTGAGGAAGCCGCAGAAGTGCTAGAGTCACACATTATCACATCGCTACATTCTTCCTGTCAGCAGCTAATCCTGATTGGTGATCATCAGCAACTCCGCCCAAAGCCACATGTTTACCAACTAGCAACTAGATTTCACCTCGATGTGTCCATGTTTGAACGACTGGTAAAGAATGGATTCCCCTTCAAGAAACTCAAGCAGCAGCATCGTATGAGGCCTGAAATATCATCTTTGATGAGAGAACACTTCTACCAAGAGCTGGAAGACAACGAATCAGTGTATACGTACATAGACGTAAAAGGAGTGGAGAAAAACGTCTTCTTCCTCGATCACACCAACGGAGAGGGACATGTAGGCGAGACAATGAGTCATTACAATCTCCATGAAGTTGACTTCACGGTGGCATTGTGTAAGTACCTTCTGAACCAGGGTTACGAGCCAAAGCAGATTACCATACTCACTGCTTACACTGGACAACTAATGAAGTTCAAAGAGAAAATGGACAAAGCTACATTTGAAGGAGTCACGGTGGCTTCGGTCGACAACTACCAAGGGGAAGAGAATGACATCATTCTTCTTTCCTTTGTACGAAGCAGTCAGAATGGCAAGATAGGTTTCCTGAACATAGCAAACAGAGTGTGCGTGTCGCTGTCCAGAGCAAAGCAAGGGCTGTATTGCATGGGAAATTTCACCCTCTACTCTGACAAATGCGCTCTGTGGAAAGGAATCTATGGCGACTTGAAAGCAAATTGTCGTGTAGGAGACACGTTGATGTTGCAATGCTACAACCATCCACACAACAAGACAGAAGTGGCAAGAGCAGCTGACTTTCGGAAAGTGCCTGATGGAGGATGTGGAATTCCTTGTGACACCTTACTCGACTGCGGGCATGTATGTAGCAAATTGTGCCACCCGGTGGATCAGCTGCATCAAAATTACACGTGCCCTTGCCCCTGCACCAAGAAATGTGAAAGAGATCATGCATGTTCTGATATCTGTGGAAACAAATGTCCACCATGTCGCAGAGCGATGGGCAAGAAACTGCCTTGTGGACACGTTTGTAGGATGAAGTGTTCTAGGGACCCAACATCAGTCAAATGCAATGTGATGGTTGAAAAGAAACTGCCTTGTGGACACGTTTGTATGATGAAGTGTTCTAGGGACCCAACATCAGTCAAATGCAATGTGATGGTTGAAAAGGAAAAGCTTCCTTGTAAACACCTACACACCTTACCGTGTCATCTGGATGTCGACAGATTTGACTGTCCAAATATAGTTCAAAGACACCTTCAGTGTGGTCACACCAAATTTGAGAAGTGCAGTGAGCATGGGATGTGCTCGGTCATTGTGAGCAAAGATTTACCATGTGGGCACATTAAGATGATGCAGTGCTCCAAGGCGGAACAGACTGACATTGTCTGTACCGAAATAGTTCTGAAGATTCTACCATGTTCTCATACAGAAAGACTTCAATGCAACGTTGAACCAGACAAGTTCCGTTGCCTTAAAGTTGTGAAAAAGTCACGTCAGTCATGTGGTCACGTCGTGACAGAGGAATGCTCAGCAGAAAGTGATTGTTTCGACACTGTCTGCAAGAGTCTGCCGTGTGGTCATCAGAAGGATGTGGAATGCTGTAAAGATGTGCATAAGGTATTCTGCAAAGAACAATGTAAGAAGGACCTCGCTTGCGGCCACAGATGCTCCAGGATATGTGGAGACACCTGCGTTACAAAATGTAATGTGCTCGTAGCCCGAAGCGATTGGCCATGTGGCCACAAAGTTACAGCGAGGTGTAGCGATAAACCGGATTCTTGCAAGGTCAGATGTCAGACGGAACTTAAATGTGGACACATATGCAAGGGGACATGTGGAAAATGTATGGGAGGGCGATACCACGTGCCATGCCGAGAAACATGCGATCGTACTCTGGTCTGTGGTCATAAATGCACCCTTAGTTGTGTCAGTCCCTGTCTTCCTTGTTCTAAGAGCTGTGAAAACTTCTGCGACCACATGAAATGCAATCACCCATGCGGAGAAGCTTGCCCTCCGTGTACGAAACAATGCAACTGGAGGTGTCCACATCACAAGTGCAGAACGCTTTGCTGCGAGACATGCTCCAGACCCACTTGTGATAAACCATGTTTGAAGAAGCTGCTGAAGTGCAGCCACCCCTGTTCCGGTCTATGTGGAGAGATCTGCCCAGAACTGTGCCGTATCTGCGACGAAGTGAAGCTGAAAGAAACCTCTTTTGGATCACAGGATACAGAGGAATCGAGGTAATTGAACATACTCTATTTCTCTGTGATTATTACTTTAAAAAGTAAACTATATCTCTCAATGCTTTTAAACTAACTGCTTCTTTCTGGTTTTGTTTTAATCATGTTACTGTTTCTTCTCGGGCTTTAAAAGAAAAAATCAGTCCAAAAACGTATTCAAGAATCGACTTGAAGAGGTCCGCTTTGACGAAAAGACAGTAGTTATTACAATGAAAATAAAACACTGTCTTCTGACATATATGATGATATTATACGATGACATTCATTTTGATATCATGGTATTAAAGCTTTTGTCATTTTGTTGTCATTTAGATACATACAATTAGAGGAATGCGGGCACGTCTTCGAGGTAACTGGTCTTGATAGGCACATGGGACTCAACCAGCCGGAAACCACCAACACACTGATTTCGGTAAAACAAATAAACTTACATATCTGAAACATTAGATTCACTATGTTTTGTAATGACATGCATCTAGTCATGAAGCGATCAGAATAGTTAATTTTCTTGAAAGGCAATTGAAGTCAATTTCATTTAAAGTTGTGTGCAATAATAATAATGATTATGACAACAATAAAAATAAGTATGATGATGATAATGATAATATAAAAAATAATAATAACACCTATTATTATCATTTATTAAATTAATGTATGGTAGTGCATATCACATTATGGTATACAGTTTTCCTAAGGACTTTGAATATAAGGAAAGAAGAGTGAATCTGAGAGAGAAATACAAACATTAACTCAATACTCTTAATTTGAATTCAAATTTGTTTGGAAATCAGCTTGTACTGGAGAGCGAGGGTAAATAATTATCTCATTACAAGAATATTGTGATGTATTGCAATGTTTTTACCTAGACCAATCAATCTTTCTTACTTTACACACAGTTGAAGAAATGCCCGAAATGCAACACGCCATTACGTCACAGTAGACGCTATGGAAACGTCATGAAGCTGGCGAAAAGACATGTGCTGCATGTTAAGAGGAAACTGGAAGCGAGGAAAATGCAGGTAGTGGCAGGAAAGTGTGTTATAAAACAGAGGATGACGAGCACTCTTACCCGAAGAAATCTGAGACCCCTAGGAATAGGGGAACAGGCAATAGGGAGATGGCTACGTATACACCAGGAGATTAGAATGGAACATGAACCAGCTATCACGTATCGACTGCAACTAATACGTACGTTGATGGAACTACAAACAACACTAAGCGAGGGAACCAAGGATACCCAATTGCCCGGTGAGTCACGTCGGGATAAGTCAAGTCGCAATGCCCGACATTCTGTATGGAAAGAACACATTGATGAGACGCAAGAACAGATAGCAGAGCTGGGTAATTCTCTTCTTAGGGATGCTGCCAGCTTTTCGTACCAAGAGGCTCATGACCTACATAGAGAAATGTGCAGGACCATGTACACGGTACTCCTACTGATCCGGGTTGTAAAGATTAAGGGTGGCCGAGGTATCCAACTTTTTGAAGATTCTATCAAAGCACTCGGGAGAAAGATCTTTCTCCGCAATGAATGCTTAGAAAAGATACGACCGGTACTCAATGAATACTACCAAGCTACAAGGAGTAAACTGCTAGATATTAGCCCGGAATTTCACCCACGGCGTGAGATGACCTTTGCCCGTGACAGATGGTGTCGATGCCCAAAGGGTCACACGTTCATTATTCAAGAGGATGAATATGGTCTTCTTAAGATGAACTGTGAGATATGCTTGCGTTTCAGAGCAAGAGAAAGTCCTTTAAGAGCGTTTCAAGAAAGCCCATCAAGGCATACAAGTGCTTCCCCTGCTACTGAGGACCAGGGAGCGATGGGCTTGAGAGAGGGTGAATTTCGTCGTCTGGCGATTGCCGTTCCAAGCTGTGGGATACGACGGGGACCGGGGCAAATGCCGTACGACAACAAGCGAAGTGTTAAGAATTATCCGATGAATCCAAATGACCCTAGGTCTTTCAACAGAGGTTCAGGAAAAGTGGAGAGCTCATCGCAAGGTTGTACAAGCACTGGGAAAAGCAAGGGCAGAAGAAACGAAAGACTATCTACTCTCCCGACTGCAAGTACTAAACCCCAAGCCAGCGCAGTTTCCAAGGAGGGGTCGAAACAAAAACCTAGCACGCGCCGTAATAAAAGTGCTAGTACAGGTAAAACACATGCTCAAGGTACTGCAGATACCAGATCTGCTGGTGTAGCAAGTACCACTATCAACAGAAGAGCCGGGCAACATTCCCATGGTGCATTTGCCAAGGACCAAACATCGGGTAGCAAGATGAACAGAGCTCCATTGTCTAAGCCAGTTGGGGCACCGCAGACTGGTCCAACTGCGTTTCAGGACACATCCAAAACTCGCGGAGCAAGTCGAGGAACACCAAGGAAATCAGATAGCACCCCAAAGAACAAGGGAAAGCCACAAGACAAGATGACGCCTAGTCAAGGGAAGGCTAAGACTCCCAAGTCAACAGGTGTTGGCGCCACAGCTGACCAGGGCCAGCATGGAACCTCTCACAGGCGAAACCGTGGACGAGGACGTGGGGGAGGCGGTGGAAACAGCCAGGTTGATGATCAAGAGAGTAGGCCTGGAAGGTCTGGTGATGCTCAAGAACGTAGTGGTACAGGGGAACAGGACAGTTCGAATTCCCGTCGAAGAAACCGCAGGAAAAAGTATAATGAAAATGAATAAGTGCATACAGTCAAACTTGCTTCATTGACCACCTGTTTACAAAGACCACATTTTTTGTTTCCTTTGGAAATTGTTTCCCATTGAGATGTGTACAAATGGAACCTGCCTACAAAGACTATTATTTCTGTTTCCGTTGGGCGGTCGCTATAAACAGGTTTGACTGTATTTTAAGAAAGTTTCAATTCAATATTAATTTTGTCTAAATTAATTTTTCTTATATGAGAATTATGTATGTTAACAAAGATCAGTTCAGAATTACTTGTTTATAATTTTGATATGGCTTGGATTATTTAATGTGATATATGTGACATGGACTGAAGAATATAAGGGAAAACAACCCCCCCCCCCCCCCCCACTCCCCGTACACAAAAAAATAAACACAAAAAATGAGGAACTGATATTGTACCGGTTTCAGCTACCTACACACAAACCTGGATCCATATTTTTTTTGTAATTGTCTATATCATAGTGCGTATCATTTGAAGGCTGTAGAACTGTAAGTCTACTATTATGTTACTGAACTATTCGGTTTAAAGGATATTTGTGAATAAAATCTTGGAGTACACAGCGAAATAGATTGCATAATACATAATTCAATATCATAATTACACAAAGGTTTCGTTGTGAACGAACTGAATAACAAAATATGGCACTCCAAAATATCCTTCTTTTCACCCTTTATATATAACAAAAAAAAAATCATTCAAGCATTCTAAATATAACCTTGGAGAAGTGTAAAAGTATGGATTGTTACATTTTACACCACACGGCACGATGACACAATAAGTATGTTTGTTTGTTTGATTGATTTTATTTCTGCGTTCAAAAATATACAAATTCAAAGTCAAAGTACAAAATTTCGAACAATAACAAATACAATGAATACAATGTTTACAAAAGTAATTAAATGAAAAATCATGTACAATTATATAATTCGATAAACATGTACGAAGCATACAATAACATAAGAAATATGAAATATTTTCAATAAATTAGAGAGGTAATTTGGAACGCAGGAGACCACCATCGTGAGACCACCATACTACTATGTATGATAACACTTCTTCTATTTTTGTTCTAAAATTGTCGAATATATTTCGGTTAAATAAATAATAATAACCTTCGAAATCTTCCAATATTTATCTTTCCTATTTTGGTTCAAATGTCAACGAAATGTAATTGTTCCCTTTCTTTTATACCCTATATTTTTTCTTGTGCAACCTGCCAGAGACACATTCGTATTTTCGGAATAACACTGTGCGATGCCTTTGGGTTAATTGTTAAATTTTCTGGCTCATCTCGTTATCAAGGATATTAGTATTCTGAAATGAGATGCCATAAAGCATCAACAAAACCAGGAAACCTAACTATTAGGAAAACATTGATTTGTAGTCTTAGAAATATAATATTTATTATTTTTCAGATTCATACACTGCATCCTCCCGACACAAGTGCATACCGTAGCGGTATAGATCTCGACGATGCAATATTTAAGTGAATATGTGAATAACGACTTCGTATTGAATTGAATTGAATTTATTTTCTTCTGCAACAAACAGATCGAATTACATTTCAGCAATATAACATATCCAACATGTAACAAGTTTTTTGAATGTGTATACAATAGTGATAGTGAAACAGCCTACTTTGTTTCCTATTTAGCTTGTAAATAGACTGCATTATACTTATCCTTGTATTATTTTCACTATCTACATTGTACATGTATATATACTTTGTGTTTACTAGTTGGTTCATTGTTCATGTTTGTACTTTCATACACTATATACCTATTATCGTTTGTATCTTTGTGTCATTATCTATGTATAATGTACATGTATGTGAACTGTATTCATAAGTCATGCATTGCTATTTATACTTTTATGTTTGTTTGTACTCTCATACCCCGAGAGGGGGTCAAAGAGTCAATACAATTATAATTCTAAAATTCGAATAAAATAATAAATGATGAAATTAAATCAAAAATTTAACTGATAACACAAAAACAAGTAGTGTTTATTAACAAAGTTGCAGAAGAGAAAGGGCTATTATACTAAGCGATTGCTTGATAGCGTGATAGCACTTAATGTGCTTAGATTAGCAAGTGTGCGCTTGTAAAAATGACGCCTGGCTGGAATGCTCCCCAGGGAGTGGAGAATGTGCATACATTGTGTGCGGGTAAGCCTTGAATCCGATGACCGGGGTAATAGTATATATATCTGTAAGGCGCTTTGATAGGGCCCTCCTGAAAAGCGCCATATAAGAAATAGTTATTATTATTATTATTATATAACTTTGAATTGAAAAGTGCTGATATTTATCAATTGTGTACTATTGAAGAAAATACACAAACTTGAGTAATTAAAGTCAATTAGGTATTTTTAAATTTATGTTTTTACATCTTCACACTTATTTGACTCAACACAATGATTGCAAGATCAAATGTGATTAATATTAAATCAATTTGGATGAAGAGGTTGTGAAAAACATTTTTTTTCGTTGATGTATACAAGTACCGTTTATCTTGATGTAACCAGTGGCGGGAGGGGGGGGGGGGGCAAAGTCCGGGTAAAAGGACGAAAAGAAAAGAAGGTCAACATGTTTCTCGGTCTGTCGTGTGTATATTCTCTGACGAGTGTGGGGCCTGGACCCGCCACTTGTAATACTCACTACATTATTAGTGCACATGAACAACAGAATGTAACATAAGTGTATATATTAGTTTCTATAAACCCATTGCCGCGGTTGATGTTTAAAAAGTTGTTTGAATTATTTTGTCTTCAATTTTCTATATTGAGGATGGTACTGAGGTGGTTTTGATATGTAATAGCAAAGTCTTTTGTTTACATATGTTAAGATTGTTTAAGATATTATGGATGCTTTGTAAGACACATCTACTTTATACGTCATACAATTCACGTTTCAAAGATCTCGAATCGGCTTGAGTAATATAGGCATTGTAATTTAATAGTTATCATCACGATACATTATTTCCAATTTTTACAAGGAAAGTGAAGACCAAACGATAATTTTATGAAATAAGCATTTGCTTTAAAAAAAACAAATAGTTGATTTCATCATGTTAACTTTAGAGTGTAAGTCTTTAGTGACGGGTTAAAATGTAAGTATAGAATGATTTTTTTCTTCCCGTCATTTTATTTTCATGTCGCCACGTTCCATTGTTGTATTTTGACTGATTACTGCATGATTTGATATGATTATTGATTTTGCCATAGATATCAAGAAAGGTGATAGTCAATGAATGATTTGCTATGAAAGACTGATCAAATTTAGACCTACTATTGATATCGACAAAGAACATCACTTTATCTTTATGGCTTTCTCTTTTAGGTATGTGGATTTGTAAGCAGAAACACAATTTTTACCATCATAATGTTGACTTCCAACTTCATGTTTAATGCAAAGTTTCAACTCTGTGCATTCGTGCAAGCAATGCTCAATACAACAATGTCATAACACATATTGATACATAACAATCCTCCCTCCTAAAATGGGAGCAGGATAACACATTCAAAGACCGGTTTTCTAATAACTTTTCTTTTGTCTTAAACAATGCGATTGTTATACAATGACTCACGCTGTCATATTTTAGTGTTTTAAATTTATAGATGCATATCTTAGATAGATTAAACCTATATTTCAACTTTTAACGGATTTTGTTTTGATATATATAGATGCATATATGATCCCTAATCAACACTGGCTGTCAATTGAACCATTGTTTAATTTACAGGTTTAGAATGACACATTTGAAAATGTAGTTATACAACTTTGCAAACAATTTAAAAACACATTGATATGCAATATATATAACTGACAAAAATTCAGTATGTAAGCAAATATGACAATTAATTAATTAATAATTTTCATATTGAGCTAACGATATGAGATATCTTGTCATTTTGAACCAATTAATCAAATTTAAACTTTCCTTCCATAGAATCAAACCAATTTACTTGGAAAAAACTTGATAATGCATATCGCAAATCTTTGTAATTTTTCATCATTACTAACACAAATGATGCTTTTGTAGATTCATATCTGTAAAGTAATCACCTATAAGTACATTTATTTTGTGTACACATGTTATGGGGATTTATAGTGATTATAAAATCAATAAACTGCACATGTCTGCAACCAAGCAAAAACCTACAAATTCCGTGTCTTTATTTTTTTGACATATATCTGTATATAATAAAATCATGGCATTTTGAAGGTGTCTTTTTTGTCTGTTCGACACTTTCCTTCCCTACATGGAATTATCAGTTTTTGAAAATACCTGGGCAACATCACTTCCAGCGCTACTGAGTGGCTCTGCTTGGGCAGGATGGTCAACTGTTTCAGTTTCAAAGTTAGAGTGTTTATCGTCAAGGCGATGGGACACCTTCGCATAATATATTATACTTGCTGTATACGTTTCTTTTTGGCTTGAATTATGTGCTTGTTCTGGCTAAACCTCTGTCTGTGGACAAAGCGGTTAATGAATCACTTCTTCTCGCGTGGCGGGTGTATATGCTTCTCTTGCTAGAGTATACTAGTAGTGTCCCATAAGGTCCACGTGGCGACATGCTTGTCTACCATCTTCCAACTCTACGGTGTACATGGACGAAGAGATTGTGGAGATCACCTTCCCTCTAAGCTGATGGTCCAGCCATGTCGTAGAACGATAACACGGCGACCGTACGTCGAGCGTACGAGGTCCTTGCGTTTTATATACTGCAGGGTGAAGTGGTAGCATCAGTCTGGTCGTACGGTCGCCGTATGGACCCCCCTTCAGCCGCCTCGCGGCTGCCTTGCGTCTACCCTATGATTACTATTTTTATTGGCTATATTCGCCAATCCTTGAATATGCTACTCAAGTTTGGAGCGGAGGTCTCACTAGTGCACTAAAACAACGCATAGAAAGATTACAAAAACGTGCATTGAGGATTATCTTTGGAAAGGATTATCATAGTTACGCAAACGCTCTTACAAAATCGAAATTACAAACATTGGAAAGTCGTCGAAATGACTTATGTGTTACCTTCTTTAAAAAAACTCTTTCATGCACAGACCAGTTCAAACAATTTATACCCCAAAGAGCACACAATAGAACGTTGCGAAGAACTAACAAGATCCCTGAACCCAGGTGCAAAACTAAACGTATGCAGAATAGCCCAATCCCAGATTTGATCCGTTTGTATAATAAAAGTTTTTTATGATTGTATTTAATATACTCTGAAACAAATTACAATTTCATATCCTTAGTATATAATTAATTCATAAATTTGAGGGTCTTTTTTTTTTTTTTTTTTTTTTTTTTTTACCAAGTTAGTCAATGTATTTTTTATGACATGAAGAATGCGATGCATATCTATATTTATATTTTAATATCTCTAATGTTCACCTTATAATATTCATATTTGTCTTGCAATGTATCTTTGTATTTTATCAACATGTACATAATTGTTTTCCCTCTCTGTCCATCTGCCCCTTTCTCCCCTCTCTCTCTCTCTCTCTCTCTCTTTCTCTCTCTCTTTCTCTCTTTTTTCTCTCTCTCCTGCTTTCCCATCTCTCTTTCTCTCCTGCTTTCCCATCTCTCTTTCTTTTTAACTCAAATTTCTAAATTGAAATATTGTATAAGATTAATGGTATATAGTATATACACGCTCTTCATACTTATGTAGATTGTAGTGTGACATCTTGAAATGTATACTTGCTTTTTTCCAGCAATTTACTCATGTGCAATTCAGTTACTTTTTACTGTGATATCACTTGAAATGTATAATTGTCTTCACCATCAATGTTTTATTCATGCACAATTCAGTTACTTGTAACTGCGATACATGGAAATGAATCAATAAATACCATTTATCTATCTATCTATCTTCAATTGTCAAAGAGCTATGGCCGCTTCAGGGACGCCCTAAGACGACCGTGCGTCATCACTTCAATGGCCATACGGCAGTCGCAGATTTTCTGTCTCCAAAATTCAAAATCCACCATGCGGCTACCCTAACATACCGTGCGTCCCAAAAAAAAACTATACACTTTTGAAATGGCTGCCGAATAACAAATTATATGATTCTGGGGGAAAAGTTTAATATGTATGGAAAGCTCCTAAACTCAACTTTCATTAGACACCAAAAAGTCCGAAAATAATTCATGCTTGGGTGAGCACTGCTCACTTTTGTAAAGGGTATGAATATAAGGTTACGCAGGAATTAGCCTTCCAATTTGTGAGAGGTAAATCCTTTGGAGCTTTCGGATTTGAGGATAATATGACCAATTTATGATCAAGTTTGGGTTTGCTGAGTGAAATTTGTGGTTTATGGATTAACATTTCATGCATGAGCGAACAGGAATTGCATTTGTTATTACCCTATAGCAATGTAACTTTCTATGGTAGACTTAGTGGTATGTTCATGGGAGTCAGGACGGGGGTGATGGTACGTGGCGCAGGGGAGGTGAAATGAATTTGAATAATCAATTTACATATTCCCCATCTAGTTATTAAGTAAATCAATGAGATGTTCAACTAATCTTTCAATAACTGAAATGTGGGGTGAAGTTTTTTATTCAATATCACAAATGTAAAAAAAAATAACTGTTTGTAACATGGACATTATAACATGTACCACCATCCCACCCTGACTCCCATGTACACACTACTGGGTCTACCAGGGAAAGTTACAATGCTACACTAAAAAATGCAATTCCTGTACACTCATGCATAAAAGTCTGGTTTAATAAACCATGACATTCACTCAGCAAATCATGAATGTATCATATCACCCTCAATTTGGTAAGCTCCAAAGGATTTACAACCTAATTATCATACCCTAAAGTGAGCAGTGCTTACCAAAACATGAATTATTTTCGGACTTGTTGGTGTCATATGAAAGTTAAGTGTATGAGCTTTCCATACATCTAACACTTTCCCCCTAGAATCATATATTTGTTTATTCGGCAGCCATTTCAAAAGTGTATAGTTTTTTTGGGGGGGGACGTACGGTATGTGACCGCTACCGTATGTGACCGTGGAAATGCTGCGGCAGTTCTATAATTGCTATTGGCCGTATATATTCTAGACCGCACGGCCGCCGCGGCAAATGTGACCTAGACATAAACTAGGTTTTAAGGCAAGGAGATCCACTCTCGCCCTATGTATTTGTTGTCGCTATTGAAATAGCAATAGTAGTGAGGAATGATGAGGTTATTAAAGGCGTTAATATTGGAGAAATTGAAGTCAAACATGTTTTATATGAAGATGATTTTACAATATATTTGTTAGAAATAAAGAATCTGTAGAAAGAGTTAAAAGGACATTTTTATGTTATTTAAGAAAATAAGTGGTTTACGGGTCAATGCGAAAAAAAAAAAATTATGAAACTGGGCAAAAACAGAGACAAATCAGAAAAAATGCACTTCGGGAATTTGGTTAAAGAAATGAAGACTTTGAGAGTGCGTTTTGCGTTAGACGTCAGAATAAGAGAGGAGTTGAATTATAGGGAGATTTTAAGCAAGATTAAATGACCTCTCGGACGGTGGAAACAGAAGGACCTCACGGTGTTTGGAAAAATTAATTTATTAAAAACATATGCATTATGTAGATTAAGCTACGTTTTTGCTTCACTAGTGGTTCCTAATTTCATTTTCAATTTCATTCAGTGATGCTAATTTTCAAGAAAATACAAATTTCATAACAGTAAATACTATGCGGAATCCATACACATCTGTATTGCATTTGAAATAAAGAAATATCAATACAAAAGTAATACCTTTGAAAACGCAAAAGGAGAATAAGTACACTTTCAAGAACAAAGAGGAGTTGGGGTGACAACGAATTTATAACATCATTCATAATATATAAATCGTGGTAGGCCTATTAAATTGACGTCTTTACAATTATGACACCTCCATATACTGCGGAGGTGTTGCGGTATAGTGGTTCATTCACTCGACTCTCAGTGACTTGTCGTAGGGTTCGAATCCCAGCCCAGCACTAATGTCTTTTGACAAGATGTTAATCCACACATGCCATTCTCAAACCTACCTAGGTGTAAATGGGTACAGTATTTTATCATTTTTGTCCTCTTCTTTTTATTCGCCTTCAATACTGTGTTTATCATTATTTGTGCTAGTCATGTTAGATTAATTGCAAGTAGAATTAAAGGGAGTGGATCGCCAGTTTCCATGTGCAGAAGGCCATAATTCGCTGACACCAGACTTGGTGGAATTACCATTAATGGGGGTACAATTTTGCACACAGCAAACCCATAGTCCAGTCAAGAATTACCCCCAATCTCTGGGAGAGCTCGAGAGTCTTCGGCAAATCAAAGCATTACATAAGGTCCAATGGTCATAAAACTCAAGGCTAACCCTGGTGATTGACAACACCTGTTATTGGGTAAACACCCGAACGGTGTCGAATTCCCCATGAGAGCCCACTACTCAGTGACTTTAACAAGACCGAACTATTGTTTTGACACAATGACATGATATTATGTGAAATTATTGTTATGAACAGCCTTCGTGCTTTAAAACTATTTCGTGACTACTAGTATTGACACGCATACACCAGGGATTTTTGAGACGTGGAATTCCCCAGGTCTAATAAAGCGTGTCTTTGATATGCTAGACACGGCACAGATCGGACAGACGGTGACACTCCCATTCTCATGTCACACCACTTCGTTGATTGACGTCTCTTGATATGTCCAACAGTACGTATAACTCTGAATTGTAGGCTCCGAATATAATACTACATTATAAACCGAAAAAGTGTCATCGCCCTTCCTGTGAATCACGGCGCTACGGAACTCGCCGTTTGAACTGTTGCAAGCAGGCGCGGATCCAGGATTTCTTAGGGGGGGGGGGGGCAAATTTGAAATTATGCAAGCCAAATATTGGTACGTAATGGTGACCAGCAGTGACGTAATGCGGGGAGGAGGGGGGTGGGTGCAGGGAGGGGCGAGTTCCCTCTCCCTCTTGACGTTTCATTGAATTATTAGAGAAAGAAGACGTTTCGTTGTACCGTTTTCGAAAATAATCCTCGTCTAAATTCAGTTTGTCCCCGCCCACGCAAAGCGCGGGAGCTTTTACGATTCATTAAACCATTAGAGAAAAATGACGATTCGTCGTACAGTTCTCGACTCTAAAATCCTCGTCTGAATTCAGGTTCCCCCCCCCCCCCCCCCCCCCATCCCGCGCAAAGCGCGGAAGCTTTTGCGATTCATTAAACCATTAGAGAAAAACGACGATTCGTCGTACAGTTCTCGACTCTAAATCCTCGTCTGAATTCAGGCCCCCCCCCCCCCCCCTCCCGCGCGAAGCGCTGAAGCTTTTAAGTTTCATTAAATGCATTAGAGAAAGAAGACGAATCGTTGTACCGTTCTCGAAAATAATCCTCGTCTGAATTTAGTTCCCCCCCCCCCCCCACTCCCGCGCGAAGCGCGGAAGCTTTTACATTTCATTAAATCATTAGAGAAACAAGACGATTCGTATTACCTTTCTCGACTCTGAATCCTAGTCTGAATTCAGTTTTTTCCCATTTTTGACGTTTCATAAGATTATGAGAGAAAGAAGATGATTCGCTGTACCGTTCTCGACTCTTAATCCTTGTCTGAATTCAGTTCCCCCCCTCCCCTCCTGCGCGTAGCGCG